>JACEEZ010022317.1:1828420-1848420 GCA_016584305.1 Chionoecetes opilio | reverse complement strand
AGGCTATTTTCAACCCAGACCGTTTTGGTACAATATCGAAAATCGTTCAAGAAAACATTATTTCATTCTGTGTCATTTTTTGTTTGTCTCGGAAACATCATTGGTTTGCCAGGATTCTTCTTGCCTTTTGTATGTACGTAAATAGCTTGCTGTATCCTTTATTCTATTATTTTGCGATATCGGTAAGAATAAGAATAGTGTTTATGTTTCAACATCCGGATAAAATAAACCGACGAGTGGTTTAAGGTAATGAAGTTGAAAGTGCGTTTTTGTGTAACCCCGACTGTGCAAATAGCAGGGGGGGTGCAAGGCAGACCCAGTAATGATGGGTATTGGTGCAGGATGCGTGCTTGGAAGACGGTGGCAATCTGTGTACAGGGATCACAAACTGGTCTCGAAGGTTACCAAGCGATCATCTCCTTTTAGCAGACATAATTAGGCACAAGGGTTATCATCTGGCCGCACTGAGGAACAATTAGCTTCATTGATTACATTGAGAATTATTGCTTTTGATCGCTGTGAAAATTTTACGTACTTTTTCTTTCTATATTGTTTTTTTTTTTGCCTCTTTTTGCTTGTTGGTGGACTGGAAGGCTGTTCCTGTCCCTTCCCTGCTGTGAGCCAGTGAGGTTGGCCGCGCTATCTAGCAAATCACGGGAAGGGATCACCTGCCGTCACGCGAGCCCTGTCCACAACCTGCAGGAACCCGCCGGAGATGTTACTAATGTGTGTATGGCTGACTGTGTCCCCAGCCCTCTCCTTCAGGCCCTTATCCCAGCAGGGAGTTTTCACATCGTGGCAAGGCATTTCCTCTTTCACATTGGCCCCCACAGCGCTGTTCTCCTGCCACTTATCATGATCCACGGCAGAAAGATGAGAGCAGTGCCGTCGCTGGATGCTCCGGGATGCGTTCTGAGACTTCTCACAACTTGAATATTTGATGACTTGTTCGTGGGGTATAGCCGACCACCGCTACCGCTCCCTTCCACTCCTTCCTTCACCCAGACCACCCCGCACGTCACCCTCCACCTGCACTTCTTTTCTTTCCGTTCCCTTCCTCTTCTTCCTCTTTCTTATCCTCCTCTCGCTACTCTTATTTCTTTTTACTTCCACTCACACTATTCTTACCTCTCCCCAGCCTCTTTCTCCTCTTACCCCTCTTCCTCCTCCTCCTCCTCCTCCTCCTCCTCCTCCTGCTCCTCCTCCTCCTCCTCCTTGCACCTTCCCATCCAGGCTCGTTCTCTGGTCCTCTCGACGCCCCAGCCGTGTGCTCTTCACCCACCGTCAGGCAAAATGCAGAGATTCAAGTCCTGAGAATTGAGTTCGATGCGTTTACGAGGAGATGGAGGTCATGGCGGCTGTTGCACTACCAGGATTTGTTGCAAAGAGGTGAAGCAATAACAGATAAATTGTTGTTTGCCGGGGAAGACAGGGGTAGCCATTTCCTTCTTTGCGGCTCCCTCCGTTCCGCCTTCACCCACGACTCCCCAGATCCTCGTTCCATCAGGCTTAGGCAAATATAAAGCCTTCGTAAATGATATGTAAGGGCTCAGGAACGAGGCCCGTGTCGATTAGAAGGCCGTAGCAATGGCCAGGGCAGGGAGCAGTAGTGAGTGTATTTTCAGATTATTGTAGTGTCGCCCGCTCGGGGTAACATTGGGGTGTCACGGTAATGGAAATCTACATGCTGTCAGTAGGCTCCCTCCGCCCTCCGGAATGGTGGCTTTCTCGCCTGCTGGAGGATTACGACTTCACCCATTGTTCCAGTACGCTTCCAGAACAGGTGTAAAATAAATAATTCTTAATTCAGGGCAGGCACAAGCAAAGGGGAGAAAAGATTGTTAGAGCGAGTGCAAATGGCGCCGGAATTTTCAGAGTCAGATGCAGGGAATGGAATCTATTGGAAGCACTTCAGCCGCGGGAAGGTGACCGCTGGCGGCCGACCCTCGCTGAAATACTTCCACACTTCGTAAAAGAAGAACCATTTACCCAGTAATGGACCGATTATGTAGAAGAAAAGGAGCACATTACGGTGTGAATTAAAGATAGAATAAACTGTCTTTATAACACCTGCTCTTATGTGACTCAGGTGTTAGAAGCCTCAGCCTCAGCTTCCTTGGAGGAGTCGTGGTCGTGGCTGCTCATTGTCGTGTGGCTTGTACCGCGAACGACTTGTTAGCGGTTTCATTACGGCCTATGTATACTTAATGAGCTCCTCTGATATCCAACCCTCTCACGTATAACCTACAATTTATTCGTTATGGTCAGTGGTTTATTCAGGGACACGTAAATTAGAAAGAGTGATATATTTTACTGCCATATATTTAAAAGTAAAAATTCTCCCTCCAGATATTTAAGGAGCCATTTGTGTGCAGAGCTTATGACAGGACGCCTTTAATAACGTCTTGCCAGGTGGAGCCCCGTCTCCAGGATGACTCGATGCGATGAGCCTCCAGTGAGATCGAAGCCAAAACCAATTTCTTTCATATTACTTAAAACAAAACAAAATCACACTCTTTTCAATCAAACTAAACAAATATACAAGGTCAGTGATGGAAGTCGAGGTGATCTTATGTCAAGGTGGATTAGGGAAGGTGATCAGCTTCTTCCTTTGATGCTACGCGAAGTCTTGATTAAGTAGCTCGTGGGAGAATATTGACCTTTTAACTAGTAAGGAAAATATTGTGTACCATGTAGACATCCCAGTGACCTGCGTGACACTGG
Source organism: Chionoecetes opilio (assembly GCA_016584305.1). Taxonomy (NCBI): domain Eukaryota; kingdom Metazoa; phylum Arthropoda; class Malacostraca; order Decapoda; family Majidae; genus Chionoecetes; species Chionoecetes opilio. The sequence goes on along the minus strand of JACEEZ010022317.1, from coordinate 1,845,696 downwards.
GAAGGGACATCAGCAGAGGGGGATGACCTTTCCATAAAATGTGACTTGTGTCCATTAAACTATGACTAACGTTTGCCTGATAAAAAGCCATAAATCTTATCCTGTTTCGCCGTCTTAGTAATTATGCCACAAGTCTTCGAATTCAGCCAATTTCTTGCTCAAATATTTCAGGTTAATAACTTACTTGAGTCTCACATTTGGGAATAAATTTTTATGTAGTGATTAACGAAAAACTCCCTTGCCTTTCCATTACTTTAGAAGTGAAATTGCCTCAAAAATACTTTAATGGAAAGAGAAGGGAAAGGAAATGGACCCGTTTAACTGTTATTCTATTTTTTCTCTCATATTCCCGTTGGTTTTCCCTGTGACCGAGTGCGGGAGGCGGATGGATTTGATGGACTGTGATATCTGTTTGTATTGTAGCTCGTGTTTACGTTTCCCGCGATGCAAAAGTCGGTATGGCTCGAGATATTTTATGTAGTCACTTTTATATATGTATTTTGTGCGTGTGTTTTTGAAGTAAATCTGTTGTGTTTGCTTGTGGTAATAGTCTTACTTTTTTTTATTTTTAGAGGACCGTTTTGGAGGATGTTGGGTATTGCATATATTCTAGGTGCATGTGGGCGTCTGATTTACTGTATTCGTATGTAAAAATAATGTAAAGTAAAATATTCCATACACATTAAACGTGCACTGAAAGAATACTGAACATTTCCCTAAACTGCACCGCCAGGTAAGCAGACCCATGAAAGGAGGAGTCACAGAGGTACAACATACTAACACAAAAAGCGCCGTGAAAGCACACCGTCACAGGCACACAAAACACTGCATATTCAACGGGCAGTACACACAGACTCGCTCCGCCACCTCGGTGCTCTCATAACTGCACTCGCGAATTTTCGAAGTGTGGACCCAGACGTCAGAGAAGGTGTCGAGTGCATGCATTACCGGCCTTTTGCCAGTTGAATATGAGGCTGACTTTATTTTTCCAGGCGAGAGTTTCAGCTGCTGTCGACTTTCTAATGCTGTGTATCGTTGGTTTTTGAGTCATTCCGATAAGATAGTCCCCGTTCTCGCTCAATAGCCTCTCTCACGACCTTTACATCCGCCTGGAAAAATGTTCCAATGTATGACGACAATAATCCCCGGGAGTAAAGCTTTTAGCACAATTATTGCTCGCAGTATTGGACATTCTCGCGAACACCTGCGAGAAGAATGCATTTTATATTTATGCGAAGCCCCCATCATTACGCTATTTGTTTGATATGCAGTTGTTATATCCCGCCCCAAGGCTGACAACTACGAGATCACCGAATACCTGTTTGTAAGGCCGTAGTGCCTCGCCTGTATCGCGGCACCGGGCGGTTGCATCCAATATCTCGCAGAGTTCCTCCGCTACACGAAAATTTCACCCCTCCCGCCATAATCATTACCATAAAGGCTCGGGGGGAGGCATATCAGCCCATACCGGGGCATGATACACGCAAGTATCACCCAAATGTCATAAAAAAATCGAAAGTATAGCAACGCTGAACCGCCCGCCTAGAAAAAAAATAAAAAAGGAAGAAAAAAAAATAGTAAGAGGTGGCGATCAAAATGGGAGGATATTTAAGCCGACAGAAAGATGGAAGTTTCATTAAATCGTCGCGTGGTTATGTCTCCCCGTCGTGCCATTACACCGTGGCTCTTATTTGCTTCTTGCCGTCTAATGGTACGCCGGGAGACCTTTCTACGAGTCCTTCTGGGTTCATACCCGAGATATATACGATGCATCTTTAACATTTGCTAGAGAAGTAAGCGGGGAAAAGGTTAGTGTGGATTTTTTTTTTCGCTTTTTCCACGAGAGCAGGACAGGAAAGTGAGAGAAAAGGAGAAAACGAAGACATAGAGAAACTAGAGAGAAAATCAAACTTTAAATGCTTTGGAGGTCTGTTTCGTGTTGCGGGAATGTTTTTAACAGGGTTCTCTCTCCGTCGTTTTGATAAGGGTGTGTTAGAGTGGGGCTTCTCGACACACTAAAGGGATCTCTCTCGTCCCTTGTGTCCCCTGCAGCCCTAGTGGACGCGGTGCTCAGGTAGAGGCTCTGATCCCGGGTAATTTTGTTGGTCCTCTCCCTCAAGCACTGGGTCAGGGAGGAGCCGAGGCGAGGAGTCAGGCTGCCACGCGTTTAATTACCACTATGAAGGCTTATTGTGCTCATGTGTTCTGTTCACGCCCTGCTCACTGCCTTACTCGCGTGCGCATAAAATGACTCCCACAGTTTTCTCCTTTTATATTAAACTGCTGCGTCGGGATACGTACTTGGAAAAAAGTGTGTGTGTGTGTGTGTGTGTGTGTGTGTGTGTTTCATACACACACACACACACACACACACACACACACACACACACACACACACACACACACACACACACACACACACACACACACACACACACACACACACACACACACACAAGCACACATACACCCACACATTTGAAAACGATATAATCATACCTTCAGTAGCCATTGCCAGGGCGCCATTATGGAAAGATCTGCCGCAGGGAAATGGAACATCACCCACTTAATATGAACTTACGCCTAAATAATGGCGGCGAGGTGACAGCTTCGTTGAGTAATCCCTTGGAGAGTAACGGGAATGGATTTTTTAGATGAATATCAAGACTACCCCGAAGTAGGCAGCGCCAGAACAAGGAACGCCATAACCGTAACTATGACAATAACAATAACAGTAACGTGTGACAAATACCATGAATCACAGTATTACTCCTAGGGCGCAGCATTCACACCACCACCACCACCACCACTACCACCACCTCCTACACCACCACCACCACCACCACCACCACCACCACCACCACTACCATCACTACCACCACCACCACCTCTTACACACCTACACCACTTCCACCACCACCACCACTACCACCACTACCACCACCACCATCACTACCTCTTACACCACCACCGTCCACCATCATCACCACCACTTACACCACCACCTCCACTCCACCACTACCACTACCACCACCACCACCACCACCACCATCACCACCACCACCACCATCACCACCTCCACCACCTCTTACACCACCACCACCATCACCACCTACACCACCACCATCACCGCCTCCTCCACTACCCTTATGCACGTGGCCTCCTATCAAATCTCACAATGGCAACATTTATCAATAATTTCCGTATCGATAAGATGAAGAAGAATAAGAAAAAAGGGGTGGCCGGATTACCGCAAGGCTGCTGTATCCGGGAGCACATAACCGGCTGTCGTTCTGGGGAAGCCGAAGGGTCCGGATACGCCACATTCAGTCATTTCTATGCTTATGATATGACACGGCCGGCTCAGAAGGGTGTTATATACCTTATTTGTTAAAGCTTACTCTCGTATCGGCCCCACTGAGATTCTGAACCCTAAGTGCATCCGGTTTTAAGAAGGGCATGAGCTCGGGACATTCATATTGACTGTGGAGCGAACGCCCTTATGTTATTATTATTACAAAAGAGATACATGATCACAGTTTCCCTCTACGTGGCGCGCATTCATGTATCGGATGAGAACGCCCGCTGTACTAAAAGTCCCGTTTTATGCTTGATTTTCCCCGATTTTCCTTGGTACACAAGACGTTCCGTACGTGAAATAATCGCCGTATGTTGTGTTTATGGCCGCCGTATTAATTGGCTCGTATTTAATGCAATGGTAACGCCCTGTTGCCTGACCTAATCATTTTTGGGGCGTCGTTGTCCTGCAATTTACGTGTATTAAAATGTGATAACTTTGTATAGAAATCGATACGAGGCTTGCGTGTGGAATGCCTCCTATATATGAACTTAATTATGTTAGGCAGGCCATCACACCCCCAACGCTCCCCATAACCACTCACCCTTTCCATGCACCCCTATAAGCACCTCCCACACCCTGATCCAACGCCCACCGACACATCTCCCTTCTATCCCGTGGCAACCTCTACCTCTGCTTTATCCATCAGCTTCCACGATTCTCTTCCTCCTCAGCCTACCTCCTCATATCATATCCCCTCACACCTTTACCTCACTCCCATACACCTCCCCATCACCCTACCTCCCTCTACCTGCCTCAACACCTCACCTTCCACCTGTATGTACCTCACCCTGTGCCTCCACTTTCGCGCCAAATTCCCAAATTGAGTAAAATAAAAAGGATAAAAAATCGAGAAGAGCATTATTAACCCTAGTATCTATATTCGCATGGGAAAGTGGCATCAGAAATCGGGCATTAGTATTCAAAAGCTTACATTCATAACCCGGAAAAATAGCATTGGGAGGTATTTTAATGGACATAGAGGGAAACATTAAACCCAAATGCTCCCATGGGTTCCCGGGTGGAGGCATGGGGTTAGGGGTGTAGGAGGAGGTAGTTGGAACTGTTGTAATGGCATGGTAACGTTGGTGGCTGTTCGGTGGTTATGACAGGCGGTGGTGTGGTGGTGATTGTGCAGCGTGTGGTGATGGTGGTGGTGGTGGTGGTGGTGATAGTGCCTGTCGATAGTGGTGAATGCAAAAAAAGGTGGTTACTTTCTGAGAGGAAGGGATTTTGTGGTGAGGTGTGTAAGGTGAAAGCTAGGTAGTGATTATGAGGTGATTAGAAGATGTTAAGGTGATTATGTATGCTAATTATCCTTTTATGATGACTTATTGATGCTAATTAGTAGCTGTTGCCTTGGCTTTAATCGCCATCATAATATTGGATGGAAATTCCCTGTTGAAAAGGCTAATACCCTTCCCTCCCACCTTTCTTTCATCTCCAAGGGGTTATGTAGTAAAAGTTAAATGAATATTCCATTGCCGACAGCAAGAGAAAAATGGCAAGAAAATGCTCAGTTCCACACACACTCCTGTCCCCTTTTTAGTTCTTAGTTCCTCCTTTGACTTTCGTTCTCCCCTCCCTCATCTTCTCTCCCCTTCCCTTGAGTCCTTTTCTTCATCCTCCCTTCCTTCTTAATGTCCTCCCCATACCCTCGTACATTCCCCTTCCTCGTCTCCCCTTCCCGCGTTTCCTCTCGCTCCTTTTATTTCCCCTTAAGTCTCCCATCCACCTTCTTCTTACTTCTTCGCCCTTTGTATTCTCCTTTGCATTCTCCCTCTTTACTTACCTTTTTCCATTGCTTCGCTATTACTCTTTTCCCTCCCTTACTTATGTCTATACATCTCCTCTCTCTCTCTCTCTCTCTCTCTCTTCTCCTCTCTCTCTCTCTCTCTCTCTCTCTCTCTCTCCTCTCTCTCCTCTCTCTCTCTCTCTCTCTCTCTCTCTCTCTCTCTCTCTCTCTCTCTCTCTCTCTCTCTCTCTCTCTCTCTCTCTCTCTCTCTCTCTCTCTCTCTCTCTCTCTCTCTCTCTCTCTCTCTCTCTCTCTCTCTCTCTCTCTCTCTCTCTCTCCTCTCTCTCTCTCTCTCTCTCTCTCTCCCCTCTCTCTCTCTCTCTCTCTCTCTCTCTCTCTCTCTCTCTCTCTCTCTCTCTCTCTCTCTCTCTCTCTCTCTCTCTCTCTCTCTCCTCTCTCTCCTCTCTCTCTCTCTCTCTCTCTCTCTCTCTCTCTCTCTCTCTCTCTCTCTCTCTCTCTCTCCTCTCTCTCTCTCTCTTCTCTCTCTCTCTCTCCCTCTCTCTCTCTCTCTCTCTCTCTCTCTCTCTCTCTTCTCCTAATTTATTGATCTATTTTCCTGCCTCCATGCTCCATACAATCCTCCTTTCTACTACCTTTCCTTCTTCCTCTCCACCTGCACACTCCCTTTCCCTTTCTCCACATTTCACTCTCCTTTCCCTACCAGTGCAATTCCTTCCTTAGTCTACCTGACTCTTGTCGTGCCCTTCAACTCCTCATGACTTCCAAGCACCAGACAGTTGCGTTGTGACTTAACAATTCAGGGGTTATTCTATACAAAAAAGACTCGCTTCATTGTATACACTGATTGGCAACGAGGTCTCTTCTTTGAGTAAAATTGTTTATGGCGATGTGGTGAAAGAAGATTTAGTCATCTTTCCCCTCGTAATTTTGATATAATTGGAAGTGTATTTAATCAACGTGGAGTCTGAAACTTATAACAGTAAGTTCTAATTTGTGTCTTACTTCCAAATGTTCGATGTATCCAATTTGGTAAAGTCGAGAAGGTCATTAATATAACTTTTTTTGCTGGAAATATAGCTTCGTGTGTTCGTGCATAGTTTTCATTACATCATGCACTTGCCCTCCCCCTTGTCTGTCGTTGAAATAAAAGAGAAAGAAAACGTATAAATAGACAGCTAACCTTAAAAAGAGAGAGAAAAAAAGCCCAGCCGTCACGAGTGTCATGATACTAAAGGAGCAGAAACAGTTATAGGCGTAAAATAAAGTTGCGCACCTTCATGTTGCAAGTGATGTACTCGACGCGGGTGTAAAAACATACCCGGCAGACCATCAGCCCGGCAACGAGGAGGGGGGAAGGTGCATAGGTGCGCAATCCTGCATGCATGTGTTCGCCAAACGGCACAAGCACACCAGCATGCACGATAATATACATTAGCACCAGATTCTCTCTCTTTTTTCTCTCCATCTTTCCTTCTTATTTTCCACTTTTTCAGGATTCGCAGACTAGACCAAAAAAAGGAAAAGAAAACACACGTACACATACAAACAAGGGGACACATACATGTATACAAACAGCAAGGCAAACAAAACATACATGGACTTGAACCAACACATACAAGCACCTACACGTTTTTAATGTAAACAGTGCACACAATCAGACGCACACAAGAGAGTACCATAACGGCACACTACTGCACGCCCGTGTGTGTATATATCTGTGTATTTATATATGCGTTTTCGTAAATATATACCAACACGTGTGGGTTAATGTCCGTTGGCAACAGCTGGTGGAGAGCTGGACAGTGCCGCCCCAACAGTCGATTATAGTTAAAATAAGTTTATAGGACTGCAACCCGCGCCCGAGAGGAGAATAACCATCAGGAGCAGTGTTGGCCGTGAAGTGTGTCCGTGTGTCCGTGTGTAGGCCTTGCAGAGCGCCATAACCCGGGTTGTGATGTCGTGGCCAGATATAACCCGGGAATGTGTTGTGGAGGCCAGGTGGAGGCCAGGTGGAGGCCAGGGCGGCAGGCTGCGTGTACCGTTGTATATGGGTGTGCCTGTGTATCTGTTGGCGTGTGTGTGTGTGTGTGTGTGTGTGTGTGTGTGTGTGTGTGTGTGTGTGTGTGTGTGTGTGTGTGTGTGTGTGTGTGTGTGTGTGTGTGTGTGTGTGTGTGTGTGTGTGTGTGTGTGTGTGTGTGTGTGTGGGCGTTTGTGTGTGTTTGTCACAGGGTGTGTAGGAAGTTTGTCGCATCTTTTGATCTAATAATAAAGTAAATATTATGCTTATCGTACATTAAGCTTATCGTTATTTTATGTTGTACTAATATAAACTATATAATCTGCTGTGACAGAGTTTCATAGTACTTAAGTTGATATTAGCATACTGTATTTATAACAATTAAATAGTTACACTAATCAGTACATATTAATTATTCATAAGCTATGCTATGTTTGACAATAGCAATATTTAAATAGTTAAAAGCTTTTTGTACACTGAGAGTCAGCCTTGCTCTTGGTCATGAGCCACTCTTTGCTGTGAAACCCTAGTCTGCTGGGCTGGGCTTGGGAGTTGCCTTGACGGCGATACAAATCCTGAAAGTGGCATATCAAGAAGCTACTAACCATGATTGGTCAAACTCTTCCTCAAGCCATTGTATTGCATGCAACATAACAATGGGATACATTCCTTAACTTTATCATGTGTAATGGATAGAATGGCTTGCAATATGTGTGTGTGTCTTGTCATGGCATACAGTTCGGATTCTTACAAAATATATCGAAACAATATATTACAGGGTTATGCTTTAATCCCTCCTTTAAATTAAGTTAATGAAAGTCTGTACTGCAGATATCATTTCAGTTAGTCGTAATCATTTTCTTACTCGGGAATATTTTTATCTCCTCATGGCAGTAAGTGTTAGGCATGTGTTTAAACAGACAATCACACCTTTATTCATCTTAACACTCTCCTCGTTTTTTTCTGCATTCAAGAGAACATGTCGTAAGAAACACAATCGTATTACCCTTAATAACAGAGGTGAAGCCAAAATGTTACTCTGCTGCCTTAAAGTATTGCTGTGCCACTTACTCCACAGTGCACCAATCAAACTTAAATTCCTCGTAATGCCTTTCATATTTTTTTTAGAAAGCACACCCTATATTCAAAGCCCTAATCACAGAGCTACGCATGTGGCGAGAAGGTCATTCATTGTGTCAGATGTCGCACGTGTTGGCTGAGAAAACAGGTCCCTCACACGCCGAGTCAAGGCCAACCAACCCATTAACAGATCGTAAGGAGAGGTAATCGCCCCACCAGAAGCTGAGGGTCACTGAGGCGCCTTGTGTGTGTGTGGGGTGAGAAGGAAGGGAGGTGTAGACAGGAAGACACGAGTTGTAGGGCTGGAACAGGACAGGGAGATGTAGGTGCTGGAAAATAAATACTGGTCCTGAAAAAAGACTAGTTGTAAGGGACTTGAAGGATGAAGAAGATTAGAAAAAGGAGATTGATGGTAGGATGTGGAGTCAGTTTTAGGATTAGAAATAAAAGAAGGAGCAATGATTTGTTTGAAAGCTTAGAATGAGTGGTGGGAAATGACGAGACTGGATGGTGAGTACTTGAATGAAATGTTTAGGTATAAGGTTGGAAAAGAGGGAATCATAAAAAAAAGACAGGAGGAGGCAGAGAGAGGGTAAGGCTGGAGGAGCTGAGAGGAGGATCAGATACCGTTAAGAATGTGGGAAGACAAGTGGAATGTTCATAAGTTAAGGGATATATGATGAAAGATACCTGTATAATATGAGAGAAAAAAATATGTTCGTAGTTTTATAGTATAGAGCCTATAGACAAAAGTGAAAGTAATGTAGAATGAAATAACTAAACCCTGATAGGAATTTTGAGCAAGAGAAAGATAGAGATAGAGAGATAATGAAAAAAAAAATGTGCGTGTGTGTGTGTAAGTGTATGTGTAAATGAAAGCATAATCTGTGGTGTGGTGTGGTGGCCGCATGACCAGGCCTGGCGTGGGGGTTGCGGGGCTGGGGGGGGGGGGCAATACTGAAGTGGTGGCGCTGAAGCTACACGGTAATTACACTGCGTTAACCCAATCTTTCTCACCTGTTGCATTACTGGCTCTTCATATGTCATCATCCTCATTCACCACACCACCAATCACTCTTAACTCCCTCCTTTAACCTCCTACTCCCAATTTTCTCTCCCCTCCCTCTTTCTTCCCCTTCCAATACAACCCCACTCCCTCTTTTTCCTTCATTTAATGCCTCTATCTGCTTCTCCATACTCCCTTCTTTCTCCCTTCTCCAATGCCTCCTTCCACCCCTCCTTGCCTCCAATCTCTCTACCCTCCCTCTCTACTTACCCTCCACCCCTCCCTGACTCCCTCTGACCCCCAATCTCCCCCCTGGACACCCCTCCTCCCTCCTTCTCTCACCCCCTTCTCCCCGTCCACCCAAGGTAACACTTCCTCAGTTCCTACCTCTATTAAGCCTTGATGTGGGGCTTGGTGACCTTGAGAACATTCTATTTAGCTTGAATACGAATTTCTTTTTTTACACTCTGCTTCTGTTCAAGATTCTCTGCTTTTTCTTTGTCTTATTCAGTGCCGGTGAAGACAAGTTTGCGTGTGAACGAGTGTGTGATATGTATATGTTTTTTATTCTTTCTCTCTCTCTCTTTGTTATACGCTCTTTGGCACGCGTACAGTTTCTCCTCATATTACCACCCTTCATTGACCTCTTTCTAGTCTTGTCCTTTTATACTTTCCTTGCCTTCTTTTTTTCCCTCTTGCAGCCACTCTCGTATTAATTGTCGTTACTTCTCACATTGCAGCCAGCCTTGCCCTCCTGTACACCCTTGCTTTATTCTTTACTTTTTATACTCTCTTTTTCCCCTGCCTCGTATATACCCCTTCTCGGTTCTCTTTAAAAGCTTCCTTTCTCTTCCATTCTTTTAATTTCCTGATGTTTCCACCTTTCCTGTCTTCCACCTCCTTCTTCATTATTGTTTTAATTCTTTCTTGCTCGCTTTAGATTTTGCTTCTTTCGTTTTTCTATTATTTCTAGATTTGAGTTTTATTCTGTATTTCGTTGCGGATAATTATTGGAGAATGATTATTGGAGAACTTATTTTTTATATTGCCTTATACTTGTTTGTTTGATATCATTAATTATATTTGGTCGTTTATCTATCTTATAATCCTGTCCTTCATCTTTTCTTCCTTCAATAACTCCTTTTGTTTTTCTCTTTTTCTCTTGACCTCTGTCTTATGTCTCCCTTGTCTCATTAATACGTCATGTCTCCCTTCCTTGTTAATATTTCTCGCATAATTTTATTACGTTTTTCATGTTAAAAGTATATGTAATTATAGGGATATACATAATATACCACAAATAGGGGTTTATATAATATACCCCTAATGATCTCCTAACAGATCCTGTAATAAATTATGTGAAAATACCTGGATTTCTCATGTTGTATTGAAAAAAAAACCTCAAATCAGTAGCCTTAACACTCGCCCAGAGCGCCGCGCAGGTAACCACCGGTGGGAACTTTAAATGCCTTGTGGTAACAATCGCGGAATATAATAGTTTTTGCTTTTACCATTTTAACGCAAAACTATTATCCATAGACTAGAGGAAACATTAAGAGGGAATCAAATGTTAAGCATGAGATATTTTACCAAATGGTATGATCGGTATCTCAAAAAAGCTTCAAATATTTCGAAAAAAAAGCAATATAATTTTGTTATAAAACTTTAAATGTCATTTGCTCAGTAAACTACCACTTTATTTCCTTTTACTATAGCTCAAATGAAAGACCTTGATTTACAGTAAACCCTCTTTAAATCGAACCCGTATAATTCAAACTTCGGATAATTCGACCTGTTTCAGGCCAATTCAAATTTCTCAATAACTTTCCATAATTCGAGCAAGTTTGAATTAACCTTAGCCTTACTAGTGGAATCCGAACCTCTCCCATGCGGTGCGTGCCGCGGCTGCCCAGAGTGATCTGATATATGAAAATGTATAATTATCGTATAAATACGATAGGCGAAAGAAAAAGGCGGGAGGGAGAGGAGGAAGAAGGAGAGAGGAGGAGGAAGGGGGGGAAGGAAAGGTGGGACGAGAAGGAGGAAGGAGGGGAGAGGGGGAGGAGAAGAAAGAAGGTGGGACAAGGAAGGGAGGAGAGGAGGAGGAAGAAGGAGGAGAAGAAAGGGAGGAGAGGAAATGGGAAGAGGAAGAACTATTTTTTTAAGTATCCTCCGATTTGTATACAATCCTTCAGAGTCCTTCACGGGCCTCTTCGCTCCTTCACGCATCCTACATGAGTTATGGGAAGGCATTGAAAGTCCCACAGGATTGCTATAGTTTTCCCTGGTTTTTATAAGTACTTTGACAATCGCATGGGTTGCTCAAATTGGGATTAATAATAATATTACAAATACTGATAATACAAATACTGATCATTGTATTTAAGTAATGATTAATCTAGCAATGCCTATCATATTTTTATGTTTTGTAGTAAGTTTTGTCTAATTTGTGATTTTTAAGGAATATCTGGAAGTATCATGTCATTGTGAACTGGCTGAAATAGGGATTGATAATCATTGTAATTGAAAACTTACTCCAGATTCGTGTTCAGCATGCCCGAAAACTGCTAGGAACAAATTTTCAAGCAAATCTATTTTTCCAAAAATATTGCAAATTTTGTAAGGGTATCCTTGCAAAGTTTGCAATATTTTTTGTGAAATAGATTTGCTTGAAATTTTGTTCCTAGAAGTTATCGGGCATGCTTAACACGAATCTGGAGTCAATTTTCAGTTACAATGATTAAAAGTCCCTATTGCAGCCAGTTCGCAATGACATGATACTTCCAGATATTCCTTAAAAAACACAAATTAGACAACACTTACTACAAAACATAAAAATATGATAGGAATTGCTAGATTAATGATTGAATAATCAGCATTAGTATTTTCAGTATTAGTATTAGTATTATGTATGCCTTGATTTTTTTTTTAATCACGTTTTTTCAATAACTAAAAAACTATGGCAGATAAGTGCAACATGAATAAGAAGTAAATATGAAGTAGATCAAGGGCTATCATTTGGCGTGAAGTAAATAAATATTGATTGTTCATAGCTGTTCTTCCTTTCTTTTTTTTTTCTTTTTTTATCCATTACGCCCTTTTTTCCCTCCACCTTCCATTGCACCTGAATCTTCCTTTATCTTCTCAACTCCCTTCCTCCATTTTTGTTATCCCTCCTCCTACACCGTATCCCTCTCCTCCTTTATCTTTCTCACTCCCTCTTCTCTTCCTTCTCTTTCCCTTCCTCTCTTCTCTCACCTACCATCTTTACATACCTTCTCATCCTCCTCCTTCTTCCTCTTTTACCCCACTTTCTTCCTTTCCATCCTTCTCCCTTCTTTCTCCTCGCAACCTCACCTCTTCCCCTGCCTTCCCTCTGCCCAAGAAGTGAGCTATTTCTTAGGGTGAGATGGAGAGCCAACTGGACTATACCTGCAGTCGACGTCAGCAACCCCCCTGTAATACATCCCTATGTTTTAATTAGAGCCTTGACTCAACGTAAAGCAGAAATGATGAGTTATAATGAAGGTAGCGATGAATATGTACGGCAATGACGGTAATGGTAATGAATACTGCCGGGAGACTGAGGGCTGTGAGGCAAGGCAGTCGAGGGGATTACCCTGAACGCTGGCCTGGGGAGGAGCGAGGAGAAAGAATAGGGAATGAGTGCTCCAGGTTAGAGTTTTTATCATGTATAAATTGCCTATTGCATTCCATATGATGTGGAGGAATTTTTTTACATTCTTCACCGTCCAATTCAAATCTTGAGGCTATACGTATTTTTTATTTTCAATTATGAGTTTTCGTTCCTTGCAACCGATATATTTTTGTTGGAACAGTTTTGTTTCCTATTTATTATTCCAAACAAACAATTTCTCTTTCTAAACCTCTACATTATTGTCTTTCCTGCACCTTTGAGGGTTCAGCACAAATTACATAATGCATTCGCCTTCTCATTATCTAATTAACGATTCACCTCAAGCAGAGTTAATTATCCACAGCCAACCTCTCGTAAACAGGAATCAATCGACTCACGTGTCACCTGCACCTGTTTACCTATCTAGATCTACCTGTTTACACACCGAACCATTTGCCTCTTTAGCAAGCTTACGTGTTACCCATTTTACCTCCCCTTCATCCTTCCACTACGGCACACTCCCCCTATCAATTTCCTTATTTTTCGTCTAAATCTAGCAACCCTGTTTTTCTTATTTATAGCAGGTGGCAATATCGATTGGGACCGACGCCTTCATCTCTCATCTGTAATTATGGGGTCGTACCAGAAGCAGATAAAAATACTGAGGTGGACCCAAAACTATTATAATTGGTTTCGTTATATAATGTTCATAGCCCCTCGGTCTGTATTTCATGGTGGCGCAGGAAGGGGCAACTAATTCTTATTTTTAACTCTGAGCTTTGAATCAGGCCCTGGAAAGAGAGAGAGAGAAGAGAGAGAGAGAGAGAGAGAGAGAGAGAGAGAGAGAGAGAGAGAGAGAGAGAGAGAGAGAGAGAGAGAGAGAGAGAGAGAGAGAGAGAGAGAGAGAGAGAGAGAGAGAGAGAGAGAGAGAGAGAGAGAGAGAGAGAGAGAGAGAGAGAGAGAGAGAGAGAGAGAGAGGAGAGAGAGAGAGAGAGAGAGAGAGAGAGAGAGAGAGAGAGAGAGAGAGAGAGAGAGAGAGAGAGAGAGAGAGAGAGAGAGAGGGGGAGAGAGAGAGAGAGAGAGAGAGAGAGAGAGAGAGAGAGAGAGAGACAGAGAGAGAGAGAGAGAGAAACAATAGATAGGTAAACATACATAATTGTTACCACGTATCGAAAAAAAGGGAGAAAAAACTGGGTATAATACTTATCCTTAATGTGCCGATGGTGTGTGTTTTTTAGGCTTATAATGTGCATGGTGATGAGAAAACGTTGTGCTTTACTATCCTTGCTTCTTGCTACCGCCAGTAATGCCCTCGTATCCCTCGCCCCAAGCATCCTCAGCAATGCCATTCTCATGATCGCATATTCAGCCATCATCACCACTACCACCACCACCACTACCATGACCATAATCATAAACATTATTGAAGACCGCCCCTACCACCACCACCACAATCATCATTATTCGCCATGACCACTATCATAACTATTAGAATATAATCAGTGCCACTCACTAAGGCTACTGCCGCTATTACAATCACTTTTATCATGCTTGCAATCACTATCGTTGTCATTATCAGCAGTGCAACGATTATTCTGTCACCAAAAGCGATGCCAACGACACAGATGAGCTTATTTCTGCCGCTAACATGATATCACAAAAACACTAAACGGGATCTTAAATACTACACATGTTATCGTACACTATCAACATCATCATTTATTAACCCCCGCCGTTAATGTGAATGATTTATCGTTGTTTACAGTTACTACTACCACTATCATTATCTCTATCACCATCGTTAGTAGAGTGATTCCAATGTCTATCACCACCATCTCCGCCACCGCTGCTACCATAACCATTACTACCACCATAACCACCACTATCTGAACTACCCGTCTCCTCCCTGAGCCAGGACAGCTTACCCTCCTTTCCTTCCCTTCCTTCCCCTACCTTCCTTCCCCTTCTTCCCTTCCTTTCCCCTTCTTCCCTTCCCTTCCCCTCCTTCCCTTCCCCTGCTTCTCTTCCCCTCCATCTCTTCCCCTCCTTCCCTTACCTTCCTTCCCCTTCTTCCCTTCCCCTCCTTCCCTTACCTTCCTTCCCCTTCTTCCCTTCCCTTCCCCTCCTTCCCTTCCCCTCCTTCCCTTCCCCCTTTCCGCCATCACCTACACCGCTCTCGCCCCCATCCTCACCCTCACTATGGCCACTATCCAATAATAATGGTGCATACGTGCAACACTGAGCCGGATGACGCAATAACGTGGCCGCCCCTCGCTGCCACGCCCCCACCTGCCGCCCGCATTGCCCTTACACCACAGTCTCGAATTATGCTAATAAGCCTTTCACTTTTATGTTAATCTGGAGCTTTAGCGGCGAGATTGATTTGTTATCCTTCTGTTCTTTGGGCAGGATTTTTTTTTGTTCTCTCTCTCTCTCTCTCTCTCTCTCTCTCTCTCTCTCTCTCTCTCTCTCTCTCTCCTCTCTCTCTCTCTCTCTCTTCTCTCTCTCTCTCTCCTCCTCTCTCTCTCTCTCTCTCTCCTCTCTCTCCTCTCTCTCTCTCTCTCTCTCTCTCTCTCTCTCTCTCTCTCCTCTCTCTCTCTCTCTCCTCTCCCCTCTCTCTCTCTCTCTCGCTCTCTCTCTCTCTGCTCTCGCTCTCGCTCTCGCTCTCGCTCTCTCTCTCTCTCTCTCTCTCTCTCTCTCTCTCTCTCTCTCTCTCTCTCTCTCTCTCTCTCTCTCTCTCTCTCTCTCTCCTCTCTCTCCTCTCTCTCTCTCCTCTCTCTCTCTCTCTCTCTCTCTCTCTCCTCATTTTGTGTAGATAAATATGCAAACAGGTAAATTATATGTGTACATTAGTATATATATATATATATATATATATATATATATATTATATATATATATATATATATATATATATATATATATATATATATGTATAGGCGTACACGTGCTATACTATTTTCACCCGGTCTTCAAGGTCACCTTATGCTAATGTTTTCATTATCATATAGCAGATATATATGATAATGAGTTGCTATTTACATCGATAATGCTTATTTGTATTCGTGTAAGTTTAATAGGACATTGTTTTCGTAACAAATATGGCTTATCATTTGAATGCGAATTTAGCGTATATTTTGTAGTTCTAAATGTCCTGTTTTGTGCACGGGGATTTCATTGGATGTCAGATTCAGAATTATACAATCCAGGATTATGTATGTAAATGGACTCACAAAGCTACGTAAGACGGTGCTATAACTAAAACTTGAACCATTAGCGTACATAACCCGCATCAGTGCTAAATCGGGTGCAGCGGAAAGAGGAAAGAGAATCATCGTTCATGCACGCAATAACATCTTAATAAATCTTAACAAGGAGGGATGTGCCGATATGATGATTGC
Source organism: Chionoecetes opilio (assembly GCA_016584305.1). Lineage (NCBI taxonomy): Eukaryota > Metazoa > Arthropoda > Malacostraca > Decapoda > Majidae > Chionoecetes > Chionoecetes opilio. Next base: position 1,829,441 of record JACEEZ010022317.1, on the reverse strand, counting down.
TTCTATAGGCATTTAGGATGAAGACTGAAAATCTAACCTTGCAACATAGAGAGTTACGTTCCTATGCCTTCTCTCACTATCCTAACACTTGTTGAACGGTATCTTACCTGATGTTGCACTGTGAAATTACCCAGCAGTGCTCCGGCCTAGCAGTACATAGAGGTGAGAAATATTGCAGAAGTAAGATCGTAACATTCTTGGTATAACAGACACTTAGCCAAGGACTACCTCGCCTCTGTTCCCACAAATATAACCTTAAACCTCTCTTATTACTCCACATCCGACCTCCACAGTCTCTGAAACTACCATTACCTCCCGCATCCAGTCCCTGGCCCCCTCTCCTTGTATCCGAGGCCGTTATGACAGCATGGAGGCGGGGCCGGTTTAAAGAGGGACTGAATTTAATCGATGCAGCGAACGCAAGAGCCTTGATAAAATTAAACAAGCCACCGCTTTCATTGACAAAGAAAGCGGGAGAAAACACAGCATTGAATCCCAAATTAGTTTTTTAATAGAATCCAAACCAATGCCACGAATTCAAGAAGGTGGGCGTGGATCTCTAGTAGTAGTCTTACCTTACTAGCAGGAGAAGTCGCACCTTACCCCTAGCTACCTACTGCACTTTGATTGGATATGTAAATAGAGTGAGAATGGGATGTTAGCGCCTGTTTTACCTCGCTATGGCCACCCATCACCTACGTAACTTGGGTCTTGCTAGGCTGTAGACTCATAGCAGCAGGGCGCCATGGAGCCGCTTCCTCGCACCCGTCCTCCAGGCGCCAGATTAGCCCGATTAACCAGCCTTAATCCAATGGTAAAACACTCCCATTGGTTACTGGGCTAAGCTGAAATAAAGTAGTTTCGGTATCCTCAGCCCCTCCAGGCCTCATTAAGCCCCTGGGCCACGTATCCATAGCAAGATATCCTAATTGAGGGTAAAGTGTTTTTTGGATGCTGCGCCTTCGCGTTACTATCAACATTTTTGAAATAATATTGGCAGTAATTTGGTCGTAATGCAGGT
>JACEEZ010022317.1:1800920-1823420 GCA_016584305.1 Chionoecetes opilio | reverse complement strand
TATTTATCGGTGCATATATTCGTGATACATCGGGGACATACTCTTTTTTCTCTTGTTTCAGAATCGCAGTGCTCCAGTGGGCGAAATTCATCAAAAGTAAGTAACATCATTTTTCTGTCGTTAATTAATTCAAGTGGAAATTTGATGGTATCCAGAACGAGTGACTATCAGGTATTCGCTCTAATAAAATGGAAGTAACTGGTATAAACAGTCACATAGAGGAGAGGACCATCACCACATCAAATCGACACACATGAGTAAATGCTGTGTCAATTTCCTCGTAAAATTGTCCTCACTTACCTAACACACACATGCACACATACACACACACACATAACACACACACACACACACACACACACAGACACAGACACAGACACAGACACAGACACAGACACAGACACACACACAGACACACACACACACACAGACACAGACACACACACACACACACACACACACACACACACACACACACATCAATTTAGGTACAGATTTAATCAGTGAGTCAGTAAATAAACGATTGACTACTCCATCGATAAAATATTTCAAAAAAAAGTAAAATATATATAACGCGTTGGATAAGTGCATTAAAATGGGCGATTTGGGTGTATTTCAGATTCAAAAGACTTGGATACGCTTACACACAACCCATATGGAAAAGGGGATAGAAGGGTATAGGTGGAGGAAAGGTAAAGAAAAAGGTAGAAAATAAAGTAGGGTGATAGGGAGAGAAATTATAATGAGGAAGGGAAGGGTAAGAGAAAGAAAGGAGAAAGAGTGAAGATGATGGGGAAGAAAAGGAGAGGTGGGACAACTTCAACACACTCTCTTGGCCACTTACAACTTACCATGGAGCAACAAATCCTTAAAGTAAACACCTTAGCGTTATCTGAAGCCGTGATCAGAGGGAGGGAGGCTGAAGGAGGGGTACTAACGACGCACCAAAGACATGTGGAGAAGTCCAAATAAAAATAAATACAAACCCCCTCCTCCAGCAGCCCCGTCAGTAGTGCTTTGGCCGGGTTTGCACGCTGCCAATGGTTCCTCAGACGACCCTCCTCGTCCCTAAGGCTTGAAAATGAGAGTTTGCTTAAGTGGAAGTTGTCAAATTTAACTTACACAAACGAGGACCAGGCTCATAATTGTCTGGTTAGTGAGGCTGTTCCAACGTCTACAGCATCCATGATAGTTTGTTAGGCAAGGATGGGGGTTTAAGTAGGGGGTTAAGTAGGTAGGGGGTAAGGTGGGGGTTTTGGGGTAAATAGGTGGAGGGAGAATGAGGGAGCGAAGACAGTGGGGATGGGTAGATAGGGAGGCTGAGGAGGAACTGTTCGTATTCCTATGGTCGTGTTCCCCATTGCATTCACGTACTAGTTTATGTTTTTGTTTAGTAATGGTCCTAGTTTGTAGTGTAATGGTCCTAGTTTGTAGTGTAATGGTCCTAGTTTGTAGTGTAATGGTCCTAGTTTGTAGTGTAATGGTCCTAGTTTGTAGTGTAATGGTCCTAGTTTGTAGTGTAATGGTCCTAGTTTGTAGTGCTACGATGATGACACTGCCTATTGTTTGTTTTTCCTTAATTATTATTTCATTTGTTTTGTGATGTTCTCTGATGTTCGAATGTTCTTGATGATTTAGTTTAGGTGTCTAGTTTTCATGTCTAGTTTCAGAACATATTTAGGCTTCTCTAAATGATTTACATACTGGACTTTTTGTGAGAGATCTTACATTTGTTCTTCCTTAATTCATTTGTCTTTTAATTAACCCCTTCACGCCCAGATATTTCCTTTGCTACATAAAATTGTCTGTTGTTAGCCATAAGATAATTTTTTTTTAACTTAATATACAAGATAAGCTACTAAGGATACTAAACACATCATATCTATAAAATATTGCTTATATTAATTAAAATTGTCTAAATGTACCCAAATTAAAATGGAAATTACGTTCTGGGCCTCAAGGGGGTTAAATATTTTTATGATTATTTTAAAATTGTTTCTTACCACAAACTACCTTTTTATTTTTTATTCCTCTCTCCCTCAGCCGGAAAGCGTCCATTTGTGTTGTGTTTGTTGCTTCCTCTTCGGAATATGAAGTAATTTTCTTCTTCTCAGTCAACACCCTACTTTTTCACTTTCTTTGTAAAACTTGTGTGACATTTTCCCCAGCTCCGCCTCCCTTTCATTATTGGAAACCTATCTCGGTGTTTTTTGTTAACATTCGCCTCCTTTATGGCCACTCGAGGCTGTTGTATAAATTCATCTCTCAATACGAGCTTCTCTTGGCCATTACGGGAGAACCAAGATGTGTCGATACATTTCCTCGATTTTACACCCACCTTGCTAGCCCGTATTGGGATGGCGTCGTTTCAATCCTTTTGTTTACTATTGTTGCTGTTTCGAACATTTGTTATTATCATTGTCATTATCATTATCATTTTTTTATCATTTCATTACCATTATCATAATTTTTACTGCTATCATCATCCTTGTTATTTATTTTATATTATCATTGCTACTATTATTATTAATTTAATGCTACTATACCACTACTACTACTACTACTACTACACCTACTACTACTACTATACTACTACTACTACTACTACTACTACTACTATACTACTACTACTACTACTACTACTACTACTACTACTATACCTACTATTACTTCTACTACTATACACTACTACTACTACTTACATACTACACACTACTACTACTACTACTACTAATACTACTACTACTACTACTACTACTACTACTACTACTACTACTACTACTACTACTACACTACTACTACTACTACTACTACTACTACTACTACTACTACTACTACTACTACTACTACTACTACTACTACTACTACTACTACTACTACTACTACTACTACCACTACCTCTGCTACTGCCACCATTACATTCTACTATTGTTTCTATGCAGTATTTTCTCCCTCCTTGTCTCCGGGTCATGTGCCGGTGTAATATCCTCCATAATATTGCGTCCAATTCATTTTTTATCGCCCCACAAACGCCTTGTTTTCTTCTTGCCTTCTACTGTTTTATTTTTTATTCTTTAATTCCTTTCGCCTCCAGGGTCTGTTTTCCCTTTTTTTCTCCTTGACTGTTCACATACTGCTTTCGTATTTCCTCTTTCTCCCCTCTACCCCCTTCACATTTCCCAAACAGTTCTCTTTCGTGGCCACGCACCCATCCTCTCACCATGCCCATTTCCTTACCAGCTTCCTTCCCTCCTCTCTCATCTTCTTTTTCTCTTCCTACTCCCCTTTATTTCTGCTTCCTTTCCAAGCTTTCCCGCCAGTTTTTTTCAGCGTTAAGAACTTCTTCCTTCCTTCTCCAGCTTGTTCCTTGCTCCCTCTTGTACTTTTTCCTTCCGTCCTATTTTTTATTCCTTTCCTTCTGTTGTTGTTGTCGTTCTCGTCGTGTTCTTTCTTGTTCACATCTTCCTTTTCCTCCTCCCCCTCCTCCTCCTCCTCTCCTTTCCTCCTCCTTCCTCTTCCTCCTCCTCCTCCTCCTCCTCCTCCTCTCCTCCTCCTCCTCTCCTCCTCCTCCTCCTCCCTCCTCCTCCTCCTCCTCCTCCTCTTACCTCCTCCTCCCTCCTCCTCCTCTCCTCCTCCTTCCTCCTCTCCTTCACATGCCTCCTCCTCCTCCTCCTTCCTCCTCCTCCTCCTCCTCCTCCTCCTCCTCCTCCTCCTCCTGTTCACATCCTCCTCCTCCTCCTCTCCTCCTCCTCCTCCTCCTCTTCCTATTCTTTCTTCCACCCTTGTTCTCCCCTGTTATCTCCTTGCCTTGCGTTCCCCTTTATATTTTGATTATTTAGAGAAGAGAGTATTAATTTCCTTTCTCCCCTTTGCAGTGCCTTATCATTTTTGAGTCAATTCGCTGTTATTTCTTTGCGGTATGACCTATTTTATCTTCTCCTTTATCATTCCCCTCCTTTAGCGTCTTCCTCTATAGTTCCTCCCTGCCTCTTCTTTTCTCCTGCTTCTCTTCGGTTCTACACTAATAAGGTGTAATTTAGTGCTATAATATTTTTTACTTATTACACCGTGCTTATTATCTACGCGGCCCGGCGAATATTTCTCTGATCATATTTTTTCCCTTTTTAGTTGCAGTTTTCACGATAAATAGTAGGATTAGTATTCATATATTAAATCACAGTTTCTGCCATAATGTTTTCGGAATCACGATTTTTTTTCATGTATGTTTTCTTTATAATCGTATGTCGAAAATATATTTTATTTTAGTTTCTTGGAGTTACGTGAATGAGTTTAAGATCCATCAAATTTCATGTTATGCCAAAGTATGTAATAAATTTAATCGAGGTTATGAAGCTCTAATATTTAGCCTTTATTATCATATTTACGTGAATAATTGTTGTTTATGTACATTATCCGTATAACGATTGATTTTAGCAATTTGCCAGAAAATGTGTATTGTGTATTCATTAAATAAAACAAAAAAAAGTATTTATGGGAGAATTATTTGCTATTAATGGACTCACTAAAAACTTTTATTGAAACTTTTACACCCTATAAATTTTAACACTCTTGAAATACGTCTTCAGAATTTTATGCTACTTAATATGTAATCCCCTAGATATGGAGGGGAGTTACTTAGCATCCCAAATATCCTTAGCTTCAGCCCAGCGAGGTGTGTGATGTAGCACAGACCTCAGTGTTACGGCGGAACCTTGGACCTTCACCCCATGTATCTGGAAGGCCATTGACCTCCCCCAAGATCCATGGTAAGGTGGTGCCTCGTAACTTCCTAACGAGAGTCTGTGTTGAGGTTGCACGTTCCTCACCGCAGCTGAGGATAATTATACAGCCCACCTGCAGTCACGGCCGCTTCTCAAAACTCTTTCTCTATTTACGAGCGAACTTTTCCTCATGACAATATATAAACCTTTTTTTTTTTTAGTGTGTGGGAAAACTTCTTACCTCGCCTAACTCTCCGCTCGAACGTTCCTTAACTCAGGTGAGGCGGAGGGGAGAGGGGTAAGGGTGTGTGGCGTGTGGCGTGTGCTTAGGCCGCATGTGTTGTGGGTCACCTGCTTTGTAATGAAACGGGCGATTTACACGTGATAAAGATACCGGTAAATGGGCTGTTAGTGTAAGATATTGTGTGGAAAAAGGTATAAGATTATAAGTAGAGATACGGAAGCACCATTTGGAGTAATTACAGTTAATAAATACTTAATAGCAGTGATTATTTACCTTATACAGTAAAACATATTTATATTTATTGTTTTACATAAAAAAATTGATCTAAATTTTATCTCAACTAATGAAAGATGCCGTTTATGTATATTAGCAGAACAATTACACCACATTCATGGCGATAAACAAAAAGAGAACGTTTTAACAAGTTTCTTTCATCTCAGATAAATCGACCTAATTTACTGCTCGTTCTATAACAAGACACCCTCCATTACGCCACCAGACACGCTAATCTCCCCTCCATTGTTGCCTCCGAACCGCCGCGGAAATACGACTGAAAAGTAATAAAAGCTAAAATTGAAACCGTCATGGTAATTTCTGTAAAGCAATCGATGGTAGCAACTAGTGGCCGTGGAACACTGACCGTAAGGAATATTAAATAAATGTCCACTTGTTCTCATTAACCCGTCACCTAAAGGATCTTATACGGGTAAGGGAGGGAGTAACAGGGAGTAGCAGGCTCTTAGGAGGGAGGGAGAGGGAGGGGCTGGGAGGTCGGTGGGTGTGTCGAGGGCGGAAAGAAACCTGCTGGGCCGAGGTGGCATGGGAAAGCCTGGTAAGGGAGGGAGGGAGTGTGAGCGTCGGGACTGCTAACTTCGCCACTAAGAAGGGTGGAAGGGGAATACAATATGGCGCTTTATGCTTTGATATTCTCCAGCTCTTGTATTTCAATGTGTCAAATAGGAAGCTGAGAAAAAAAAGTAATGAGTACTAGCAAGTGAAAACGAATTCCGAGATATTTGAAATTATTCTTTGATGTGTTTGACTTTCTTTTTTGACATATGAAACAAAACGAATGAGTATTGGCAAAAGTATGTCAACGCTCTTATTAGTTAACAACACTACAAAAGTATCACCAACACATAAAACAAATCTAGAGAGAAAAAAGATCAATGAGGTTTAAAGCCAACTCATTCCTTCCTCTCAGCCTCTCAGTATCCACACCCTCATCCCGTCCCTCCCTTCTCGCCTCCACCACCACCACCACTGCCTTCTAGTTCCTATTTTCTTCAACGTCGCAACACCATTCACGCCCCTTCTACTCCCCTACTGTCTTTCCCATCCCACAAACACCCTTGAAGACCCCACCAGTACCGCCCATCCCACAAACACCCTTGAAGACCCAACCCATGCCACCCATCCGTCACCCCTCCAGCATCTTCCCGCCGCCCCTCCCATGACAGCACCGCCCTTAAATATTGATGGCATCCTCGCAAGGGCAATTATAGCACCACCTGCCTCGGACACACACGCCCTACTTACCGGCCTCACCTGAGCTCCTGCCGCAGGTGTGAACGGAGCCGCCCCGTGCGACATACATCCCAAGCTAATCGCCTCTGAACCCCGACATAAAGGCTCGCTGGAGGCTCGGGTGGCCATCACAATTACCCTATAATGATACTTTTCCTCTGCGTTACTTTTTCCTTTATGTCTCGATCGGTATGAAGATTCCCAGCACGCCCAACGCTCCTTTTTAAAGCACCTCCACGGAGACAAAGAGGGCGACAGGACTTTAATTTTTTTTTCTTCTCTTTATGACGTGGTGGTTGTTGTTTGTCTCGAGTAGACGATAATACCGGTGGCCAATCCGGTTACGGTGGCGGCGGGCCAGATGGCAATCGTCATCCCATTGGCAGAGCGGGAACACGCGAGACAGAGTAATTATATGGCTGGGATGAGAGTCTCGCACACGGCCTGAGTGAGAGCGAGAGTGAGAGAGAGAGAGAGAGAGAGAGAGAGAGAGAGAGAGAGAGAGAGAGAGAGAGAGAGAGAGAGAGAGAGAGAGAGAGAGAGAGAGAGAGAGAGAGAGAGAGAGAGAGAGAGAGAGAGAGAGAGAGAGAGAGAGAGAGAGAGAGAGAGAGGGGAGAGAGAGAGAGAGAGAGAGAGAGAGAGAGAGAGAGAGAGAGCTAATCAATGAACTCATTCCGGCTCCCTGACTCCATCCTCCTCCTCCTCCTCCTCCTCCTCCTCCTCCTCCTCCTCCTCCTCTCTCCTCTCTCCTCCTCCTCCTCCTCTTCCTCCTCCTCCTCCTATTCCTCCCTTTGCTCACTTTCCCTTTTCTATATGGTCATAACTTCCTTTTCCTTTATTTTAGAATATTTTTCCTCCCAGTCTCTTTACTTTACTCTTTAATGGTTCCTTTAAACTTTTGGTGCAGCCTTGGCCTTACTTTGTGAGGTTGATCAGTCACCACTTTTTGTCTGCTGAAGAAGGTTATATCATGCGAAGTTCGAACAAAAAAGATGTGGATACGAGAGAAAAAATAATTCAATTTATCACTCGATCACTCAATCTGAAATGGGTGTGTATGTATAAATGATATATTTGTTATTGATATATTTTTATTGCTACTGTATAATTTTTTTTTCACTGTACCATTATTAACAGAATCGGTTAACTTATCTGTACATTTTTTATATAACTTTTCTTTTTCTTAGATCTACGTCTTTTTATTCCGTTTCGTGTTTTTTATAATATTTCGGCATCCCGTAATCTTCCCTTCAATGAGACGAGGAGGAAGTCATTTTATGTTATTAGTGTACAGTTCATCAACACAATCTGCTCGCCTATCAGCGTTCATAAATGTATTTCAGGACAGCATTCACCACACCTATAATTGGAAGGCACAAGGGATCGCTGGTGAGTTCGGGGCAATGAAAATAATGTGCAAAGTGTCCGTTGTGGTGATGCAGAACACACGCAACGCTACTTCACTTTTGCCACTGGGGGAATTATACGCGTTTTCGTGTTGTACTGGCTGTATAAAATAAAATAATGGTGGTAATGAGAATAATAATAGCCAATAATAATGATGATGATTATACTGACAGTCGTAATAATAGTGATGATAATAATAACGATAATAAAACATCCACATAATCATCACAATCATGAACATAGTTATGTCATCATCGGTGTTCCTTTTACTATTCTCTCTTTTGATGTTTGACACTGGAAATAATCACAAAATGAATCCCTGCGCCCGAACCTTCACGCCGGCTGGCCAGGGGCTCATGCATGGAGGTATTCAGGGATCGCGTGATGGCAACAGCGGTGGGGTCATTTACCATATCAATACATCACGTGAGAATAATGTTCTATCATGCCGTTCTACCTGCAAGTAAATAATGCCTGGTAGTTCTGGTATATTTACACCTGGTTATTATCCTGCTATGATGGATAGGTGGTTAATATTCCTTTGCTAAATGAACCACTTGAGTTAGTGTGTCGACGTGGCCACAGAACACGCCAGACGGTCATATTAACTTTGCTCAGCGTGCATTCATTATAAAACAGTCAGTATTGAATCCTAAGCAGTCTGTAAATGTGCTGCCTCGTGATTACATTAAGCTTGAGTGTACAGAGGTAGGGGTGCTGACCCTAGTAGTTATGATATGATGCTCACGATCTCTAGACAGTCCTTATTAGATTTGGTTTTGTCTTTGTTTATGTAAAGTTGTGTCTTGACATATCAATACCTCGAATGTTTTCCAGGTGTTGTGTTTTGTCCCTTGTTTTATGTTAGGAATTGATAACAAAGACAGGCAATGGTACACTTAGGGAATGATGGTCTTGGCTAGTGTGAGATTAAGGTAAGATAAGATTTTCATCCTATCTAGACACATTGCAAGTACCAACTACAAGGTTATTGACTATACAAAGCGCCGCCACGTCAGCACGAACTAGGCGGATAGTGTGAGATTGTCGAACCTTCTTTATCATTACCATATTTCTCAATGCTTATTCATAATATTTCTGAAAACAACCACGTCATTTCAAGGATCACATTATTTCTTCCATCCTCACAAAGAGCCTGGAAAGGACGGTCATGATGAGGTTTTTAATAACGTTTGTTCTCATTTCAAATCGGTCACCTCGAGTGGGACACAGTATTCGTTAAAATCTCCCTCAGCCATGTTTCATTGAGATTCATGAACCTGGACCGAGTTGTCTTTCATGTCTTTTTAGTATCAGGTCAGGCAACTAGAAACTCATGTCTTCAGAAAAGTCGTCGTCGCCGTCATCACCCACGTCATTTTATCGCCAAGGTCACCGTCGTTCCTTGTCTCATCTCAGTTTCCTCAGCGCACCTTGGTAACCGGGACGCCTCTCATTACTGCACAATGCCCGGCGTCTCTGAACAGAATTGTCTTAAATTGGACAAGGGAACCGAGAGCTATGGAGCAAAAAGGGGAAGGAAAGGGAAAATATCATTATTTAGGTGGAGAATGGGAGAGATAAAATGAGGGCGAGGGACGCCGCTACAGGAATAAAAGAGAAGTTAACGCAAACCTCAGAGTTCAAGCAGCAATCAAGGGAAGAGGAACAACGTCGCGCTCTCATTTACAATTTTCATTTTGCCGCCTCTCGATCGAATATATCTCTGCTAACGCCCATAGGAGTGCACCTGATGCAATTTTACCCAAGAACGCTTCAGTCGAAATTTAAGATCAGGAAAATTATCATAGTTCCCCCTAAAAGGAATGAGTTTCCTAATACCTACGGGAATGAAAGTGTGTTTGTGTGTGTGTATGTGCGCGTGAGCTGGCGATGGAACCGAAAAAAGATCGGCATGTGGCTTACGACTTGAGGTGTAGAAGGACATTTATTTACCAGCTATACGAGTGGCCATTAGCTCAAAGAATTTCTCGATCTGGGGAGCTGATATCTCTTGGAAATATGAAACGGGGCGTGGAATTCTTGCAAAACTGGAGAAATAATTAGTTTGTCGGCGTAAAAATGAAGACATGGAACCTTCCTATCATAAGTTGAGGCTTAATGGGGAAATCGAGCCACCCAATCGTGCCATAGTCGTAAGTATGAAGGGAGCAGAAACGTCGGGGTCTTAGCATCTCAGGGGTCATTCGGAAACCAGACTCGACCCTCTTGGATGACCCTCAAGCGGGAAATGAGACTTCGACCTCCAGGAACCTGACACTCGAGGTCGTCATGCGAGGTTCCTTCGCACTTCCAGAGGCAAGATTAAGACTGTACATTATCTTGGGGAGACGTTTGGAGTTTGTGTTCGTATTTTTCTCTGTATATTAAATTTTGATATCGATGTTTTATGGTGTAATTATGGCAATAGCTTCAATGTTAAATAATAGGAGAAAATCCCACATTTTTGGTACCTATTCTAGTAAAACTGTCTAGAATCCAAAATGTTAAGTATTCCGAGGCCGCAGCTTTTTCATGAGTTTATGCGGATTATCATAGCATGTGAGGAGCAATGATAAAAAAAATGCATGAGATGAAATTCTACCATCCATCCTGCAACATTTGTCTGCAATGTTTTCTTCCCCCACACACGCCAAGACATATACACGAGTAACATGCACGAGTAAACCTTCCTTCACAGCTGAATATATAAGAAACACGACGAATCCATCCCATCAGCGCAATGAGTATTTTCATCAGGACACGTGGATTAACCCGAAGCGTACAGAGTTGTCGTCATATTCTTCTCTGCAAGTGTCACCCTCGTAACGGCGCTGTTTGAAGGCGTTCATTGCGCACTCATAGCTGGGGAGGAACATGGAAGGCTGCTGGAATGGATAATGATATAATATGATGGCATGAATAGTCGATACAGGGATATTGCAGTTCAGGTGGACAGAGGGGGACGAACAGGGACGCAACAGAGCCGTCAGGGGAGAGGCAGGACTAAGATAATTGCTTGAGAGTATTTAGTCGACTGATAAACCGGCAGTGAACAAGGTCGTTGGTTCTTCGGTCAGGGCTGCTGGGACGATGGAAGAGACTCGTTTGTGCTCGTGTGACGCCCCTGCTTGATAGTGGTGCGCGAGGGTCCCGAAAGGTGGCGAGACGTGGGAAAGGGACTGGATTTTCGACCTTAACCGCCCTTACCCTTATTGATACTTCGATATCGACTTGCACGTTAATGTGGAAGGGAGATTTGGATTAAAAGCAATTGCATTTCTACATGATGAACTCTTATAATGTGTGTTTGTATTATGCAGTTTTGTACATACTTATATGTGCCTACATGACATTATGATTTTATGACTTATTATTAGATATACGTATAACACGTTATTTATTTCGTTATATCTAGGTGGCAGTCGAATTGTAAGGCTTTTGTGAAAGCTTATAAATTTTACTAACGAGGAAGATATAAATGTTAACTTACTACGTTTCCCTCATAGAAAGATCTCGAAACCGTACTCTGTGTGAACTAGAATTACTACATTTACTACTACTACTACTACTACTACTACTACTACTACTACTACTACTACTACTACTACTACTACTACTACTACTACTACTACTACTACTACTACTACTACTACAGTAAACCCTCTCTAAAACGAACCCGTATAATTCAAACTTCGGATAATTCGACCAGTTGCAGGCCAATTTTTATGAGTACTACTTTGACAATCGCATGGGTGGCTCAAATAGGGATTAATGAAAATAATACTAATACTGAAAATACTAATACTGATCATTTAATGATTAATCTAGCAATTCCTATCATATTTTTATGTCTTGTAGCAAGTTTTGTCTAATTTGTGGTTTTTAAGGAATATCTGAAAGTATCATGTCATTGTGAATTAGTTCAAATAGGGAATTTTAATCATTGTAATTGAAAACCGACTCCAGATTTGTATTCAGCATGCCCGATAACTGCTAGGAACAGATTTTCAAGCAAATCTATTTTTCAAAAAATATTGCAAATTTTGCAAGGGGCCTTGATTTTTTTTTAAATCACGTTTTTTTCAATAACTAAAAAACTATGGCAGATAGTATAGCAACATGTAGAGAAGAAAATATGAAGTAGATCAAAGATTATCATATGTATGACTTATGTATTTTTGCATTCAATATATGATGGTTCAAATTTGTTATTTTGTTTCTCTCTCTCTCTCTCTCTCTCTCTCTCTCTCTCTCTCTCTCTCCTCTCTCTCTCTCTCTCTCTCTCTCTCTCTCTCTCTCTCTCTCTCTCTCTCTCTCTCTCTCTCTCTCTCTCTCTCTCTCTCTCTCTCTCTCTCTCTCTCTCTCTCTCTCTCTCTCTCTCTCTCTCTCTCTCTCTCTCTCTCTCTCTCTCTCTCTCTCTCTCTCTCTCTCTCTCTCTCTCTCTCTCTCTCTCTCTCTCTCTCTCTCTCTCTCTCTCTCTCTCTCTCTCTCTCTCTCTCTCTCTCCTCTCTCTCTCTCTCTCTCTCCTTCTCTTCTCGGTTAGGTCCCTTTTTTATTCTTTTCATCGAGGTTCCAATGGTTTTTATTTTATATCTTCACGGCTGGCGGTACATATGGAAGTCTACCTTACTTTTGGAGGGTTATTCTACCCTGGCTGGAATGTTGCCATTTACGGGGAAAATAACTGTGGATTGCTAGCGAACACAAGTCACACCCGTTGCGATGACTACACCGGAGCCATTGAAACTTTTTTTTTTTTTTAGTTCCCGGGTTCAGCTTTTATTTTTTTTTTGAAGATTTTGAATATCACGGGGTCTTTTTTATTAACTTTTTGAAAGACTTTTGGATGTTTCTCTTGCGTATTTTCCCGCGTGTACATGCGGTTAATTTGCTGGTAGGTTTTGTTTGATGCGTGTTACTCTCTTTGCATTTGTGTTATCTGCTTGTGTGTGTGTGTGTGTGTGTGTGCGTGTGTGTGTGTGTGTGTGTGTGTGTGTGTGTGTGTGTGTGTGTGTGTGTGTGTGTGTGTGTGTGTGTGTGTGTGTGTGTGTGTGTGTGTGTGGTGTGTGTGTGGTGTGTGTGTGTGTGTGTGTGTGTGTGTGTGTGTGTGTGTGTGTGTGTGTGTGTGTGTGTGTGTGTGTGTGTGTGTGTGTGTGTGTGTGTGTGTGTGTGTGTGTGTGTGTGTGTGTGTGTGTGTGTGTGTGTGTGTGTGTGTGTGTGTGTGTGTGTGTGTGTGTGTGTGTGTGTGTGTGTGTGTGTGTGTGTGTGTGTGTGTTGTGCCATTAACTCATGATAATTAATGTCAGGATGTGAATCTCAAGCAGCTTTTTCTCTACCAGACCAAATCTTTCTTTTATATATAATAATAAAAAAGACTTCAATTTAAGACCACCATCATTTATATGTTAATGAGGCTTATTTAGTGAATATAAAGTCTGGGGTATCACATTACAATGATAAATGCACGAGGAAATTATCTTAATTGACTCATCAGGTCTCAGGGTTGTCAGGGACACGTAAGGGAACAATTATTTCTTGTTCCATCAAGTAGAAAATCAAATTACAGTGACACCAAGGAACTCAATACCAGCTCCCACGGCCTCCACCTCCCCACCACACACCACACACCACACACCGGCACAGGCTAGGCAGCAAAGTACATATGTAACCTTTTGTCTAAACGGTGCACCAGTGACTCCTGCATTAATTAGAAGCCAGTGGACATTTTGCATCGTGAACTCTACCCAGGCGGCCTCGTTCCGTGCGTGGACCCGCTCCGTGATGGACGATCCCATAATTACTGACATTATCCGATTTACTAATTATTGATCTCAGCTGGGACTAGGCCGCTCGTATATCGGCGATTACAAGACGCAGCTCGGCTCAGGTTCACACTCGTCAAGGTTGTGCTCAGTCTGTGCTCACCCTCTGCACAGGAGCTCATATTTTTTCTTCTATATATTCTCTCTGATGTATATTTGTACATTTGTGTGTGTTATCTTATCTTTGGGTGATATTCAAATTCTCATGTTTTTCCATTTGTTCTTGCTATTTAGTTTGGGAAATATATTCTTTGATTTTCACTTTTTGCATTGCTGAATTAATATACATATGTTTGTCATGAAATAAGCGCGTGGTGTTTTATAGCCCATGTGGTTCGCTTTGTAATTTTGCTAATTTCTGCAATTATCATTATTATTGCTCATCCTCAATTAGTGACGTTTCCTCTTTCTACGTTATGAATTATGGATTATTCAAGCTGCGTGCAACGGTTAGAATGATTAGAATTTTTATTTTCCATATGAAACGTACTGAATTATTTGCCGTATTATTGTTATTATCAAATATATATCAATCAATGAGACGGTGAATATAAGTACAAAAGACAATATAATGACGATGCACACTTTCCTTTATGTGGATCAGGTATTTATTCTTCCTGTTCCGCAGCTTTACTTCAGCGGAAGGTCCTTCTCACGCCCCAGACAACCACTTGATATTTCACACACACACACACACACACACACACACACACACACACACACACACACACACACACACACACACACACACACACACACACACACACACACACACACACACACACACACACACACACACACACACACACACACACATACACACACCTTACACAACTGAGAGACAAATATTGCATGCCCTCCTGTCTTTGTCCCTCCCAACCTGTCTCTACCTGTAATTAAGGACATGACTAATGAGGAACACCTGGAACCTCGAAGAAGCTAGGCAGGACTTTGCTAATTGTAACTTGAAATGATTGACGTTTTCCGGTGGCTCGGGGGAGAATACTGATAAATGGTCCTCACCTGACTGCCTCGGAGGGTTGGATACGAGTCCTTATTTTCTTCTTTTTATGTCAGATTCCATTTGGTTTAGGTTTACCCATACTACGATTCAGAAGGTTAGATATGTGGTCATACATATGTTTTAGTATTGATATACGGCCATGTGTCGCAGAATGAACTAAACCAGTGATGAATAACCCCTGGAAGGTCTCCCATACTTGTTATTCAGGGCCCCTCGCTCACCTGCCCGACCTCCAGGAGTCTCGGTCCATCACAAAGGTTGCCGGCTCCCACAGTCCTCCTTGCAGTGTACACGTCGCGAGAATATATCCCTCCTTGTCCTTCCCTGTGTCTATTAGGAGCCATAAGGGCGTTGTAATGTCCCAACAGGATAGCAAGGCGAATGCCGTTACGCTTTATTCGCCAGTAAAATTAAGATGAACATCCCTTGTAACGACCATTAACGAGCAATAAACACGTCTGCTCACTGATCGTTGTGGTCACCTCACAGCAAACTGGTCACAAGCCTCAGTAACTCATCCCTGTGAAGGCCCTGTGACCTGCTTCCCTGTCAATTGCCAAGGTCTGTAAGAATGGAGGCAATCTTGGCAAAGTCCTAAACATACGAGGAAGGAGAAAGAGAAGAATTTGCTGTTCAGGTGCAGGCAGAAAGCTTTGGAAATGGTTTAGGGTTTTCTCATATATGTATTGGTGTTTACAGCTAATGACTGTGTAGACCCTTAGCGTCTGTTAGCACCCATAGGTTCACACTTCTTATCTTCCACTAGATTTATGCTCATGAGGCCCAATTAGTCACCGATGACGTCCCCAAATAGGATCTCCGGAACAAGACGAGCCTCAAGTGAGGAATATAAGTGGAGAGGCGTGATGTGTCTCCTTTTAGTGTCTTTCTTTCCCATAAAGCATCGGGTTGAGTGGCGTTTTACGGGGATATAATGAAAAACAGCGCCGTAATGCACAGTGATACACCCGTAAGGCAGGCATACACAAGGGCAAAGGGAGGCAGTTGAGCCATTAAATCGCCATAAAGCTGTCAGTTTGCCGGGGTCCTTCCGCCTCTCCCGGGGATCCCTGCCCTGCCAATGGGGGCAAGTGGAGGAGCCGGCGGGGCAAGTATGGACGGAGGACTGGTAGGGAGGTGAATGTCCTTTCGATTATCCATGTTGATTTGATTATATTCCTGCTTCTTCTTGTTACTTCTTTAGTCTCGGTACGGTTTGAGACACGCTCAGTTTCTTCTTCCCTAAGGCAAGTAATGCCACCGCACTGGTTCATTCATCACCTGCACCGCTACTCCCTCTGTCCAAGACGATAACATGGCGGGTTAGACGATGATTGCTCTCCTGACTAGATTGTTACTTTCTCTTATAGATCGTAATATCCCATCCCGTACCCTCCCCCTCCATCACCACTGCCGCCCCACCATCGCCACCACCACTGACACCTTCATTTAGCACCATCACTGTTTCCCTCGTGCTGCCTCGACCTTCCCCTCCTGTCCCCTTTCACTCTCACTTCCGACACTAACACTCACGATAACGCTCTTTGACGGCTGCCGCTGCAATAGAGATCCACCGTCTTGCAAATTGCCGGGTTTCTGATTCATTTGATGAGATTTTTTTCGACGTTTTTTTCTCTGAAGGCCACCTTATATGATGGTGGCAGAAGGCTCAGCTCAGGACGGTGTACTTAAGGTGCCTCGTCCTGCTTCTGACAGAGAGGCATAATGGTAAAATTGTGCTAAACTTTGATCCGCGAGTTAGGATGGGACCTTTTTTCTGGGTCAATATCAGCTGTACAAAGTTTATCATAAGTCACATCAACAGTATATAATGTGGATGAGCAAATTCAACGTTAAAATAACTGAAAGAATGGACTGTATAATCCATAACGCGACTCACCTCGTATACATATCATCATCAAGAACATTTCTCAGCGTAAACAGATAAACAAACTCTCTCCTCAACTTAGCCGGCACTCGAAGAATTATTTACGTGCTTTGATCCAGAGTTTTAATCCACCACCACTGGAGGAGTCTGGAGGAAAGTTTAGCGCCTGCAGCTGGTGGGGAGGGAAGTTATGTGGTGCTGGAATGGCACTTTGAATGTGCAATCTTAATGGCCCTTAAGGGAATGAGTTATGGCACAATCTGGCGTTTTACGTTCCCTGGCAAGACGCGGGCGGCTACCTGCTCTCCGCCCTGGGGAAACCGAAGACGAGGAAAAGGAAAACAATTCTTGCAAGAGTTTTCCCCTTAAAGTGTCGACACTCTCCAGATTTTCCCCACTGTCGTTGTTGCAAAAATTGAACTCATATCTCAGTACTTAATGCTTAACTTAACGCCTCAACATGATTTCTAAAGAGATATCACTTTAGTCAAAATAATTCTTGAGAACTCCATCACAAGCAAGTGTCCAGATGTGACTGACAAAGTACACTTGCATTTTTATTGGGCAGGATGGAAGGAAAATTGATAGCGTATGAAGGAAGTGGAGTGAGTACATGATAGGGAGCTAAAGAATTATGAGGGACAGGGAAGCGGAAAGGGGAAATGAAGTGATGTAGGGAAGAGGAGGAAAAAAAAACGAGGTGACCGAAGAGAAGCAGAAGAAGGAGAAAGAGGAGAAACGCTGCGAGATCTTAGTTAAGGAAAAGAAAAGAGGAGAGAGACGAAGAGCAATGATAAATGTTAAAATAAAAATAGTGTAAATTAGCGTATAGGTATAGAATTAAAAATATAGGAGTCAGGGTACTTAAGTGAAAAGAAATAGATGAAGAAAGCTACAATTGAGAAGAGAATAACGAAAAATATTTACCCTGTTGAGATAACCAAACCAATAGAATATAGAAGATAAACTAGCAGAAAGGAAGGGAAAGAGACAGAAACACAGTACAAAATTAACACGAGAACAAGAACAAGAAATATGACAGTGGAGGGGAGAAAGAGAGAGAGAGAGAGAGAGAGAGAGAGAGAGAGAGAGAGAGAGAGAGAGAGAGAGAGGAGAGAGAGGAGAGAGAGAGAGAGAGAGAGAGAGAGAGAGAGAGAGAGAGAGAGAGAGAGAGAGAGAGAGAGAGAGAGAGAGAGAGAGAGAGAGAGAGAGAGAGAGAGAGAGAGAGAGAGAGAGAGAGAAAGAGAGACAGAGAAAAAGAGAGAGAGAAAACCAGCTGGATCGTGGAGGCTTGGAACATAAGAGGCATTTAATGTTGCCACCGAAACACTCACTAAAAGAGACATTAAAATGTTTTACCCCACGTGCCGAGAGGGAGGAGGAGGAGGAGGAGGAGGAGGAGGAGGAGGAGGAGGAGGAGGAGGAGGAGGAGGAGGAGGAGGAGGAGGAGGAGGAGGAGGAGGAGGAGGAGGAAACAGGAGAGGGGGTGTATGCAGGGGAGTCGCAGGGGGAGATACTGGCCTTTAAAGATCATTCTACACCCTGGGATGGTCTCCAAACTTTCTCTCAGATGGGCATATTAAAAAGGCACGTGAATTCCTGACGCTTGGCCATTGACAGTGTAAAAGAGTGAGGGAGAACGAGGTAAATGCTGCAACACAATAGCGAATGTTCGGTGGAAATTTGCTCCTTTTTTATCCTTTATGAAGTGCTCACACGCCCCCTCTTCTTCCCTTCCTCCCCCTCCTCCCCTTCTCCCCCTCCTCCTCCCCTTCTCCCCCCCCTCCTCTTTCTGGCTACAGCCCTCCCTACACCCTACAAACTACACGTTGTATATTCTTTTTTAGTGTCTTTCATTTTTTCACTATTCTGTTGTTATAATTGTTACCATGGCGGCTGTTTTTAGTTTTTTGTTTTGTATCGTTTTGTTATTTTCTGACTGGGTTGATGAAGCATATGTAGTCATTTTTATGATGCTGCATATCTTCAGTGACTTCATCATTATCATCATCAGAATCATCTTCATCATCATCATCATATAAGTCTTCATTGATAACATAAAATTTTCCCTCAAACTTCACCACCTCCTCTTTTTCTTCTCCTCTTCTTCTTCTTCCTCGTCCTCCTCCTCGTGGCTCATCGGGGAGAGTCATGCCCTCGGCTGACTGATGGCCGACAGGTTCCCGATGCCCCATTGAGCCGAGGCCAAACACGGAGAGTATATTAAAGGTGAATGTGATGCATTTGTCGCCTTAGTGAAGCCTCTGGTGGCATGGCAGGCTCGAGGGAGGTTTTAGTTGTGATGTGGATGAGCTAGTATGGCATTCTCGGCAGATGAAGGGATATTTTTGACTGTATAATTGCAGTTGTTACAGTTAGCGTCGGGGAGACCGGCACGGGAGGCCACATCACTGC
Organism: Chionoecetes opilio; assembly: GCA_016584305.1. Classification (NCBI taxonomy): domain Eukaryota; kingdom Metazoa; phylum Arthropoda; class Malacostraca; order Decapoda; family Majidae; genus Chionoecetes; species Chionoecetes opilio. Next base: position 1,804,369 of record JACEEZ010022317.1, on the reverse strand, counting down.
AACTTTGATTCTTATTACTGACACCTTAAAGACCACACTCGCATCCCTTGGTCAGCCCAACATTTGGATTATAGAGAGCTAACCTGTACATTACGAAATCCTGTTGAAATTTAATTAAAGCGCCGATATAAAAGACGTAAGGGGATCCCTAATACGAGAAGTCATTAAGGGATACATACCCGCATTAAGGCTCGTGAACCATCCGATTTGGAAGGATCTCGTCCGTGTAATCAGGATAGTAATGACTCTATCCTTAGGGTCAAAAATTAAACCTTTCATCACGCTCCCAAAGCTTTAAATAACACTAGTTAAGCCTCCTCCTTTCTCACACTCTCGTACCGGATATTACCCAAGGAAATTTGAAGGTAAAAAACTGCTCGGCCTCTTCATCCCACTTCTTCTTTTTATCTATTCTCTTTTCTGCCAATACGTACAGCCCCGCCAACAGCCGATCTATCGAGAGTAACGCCCCCCATAAGCCTGATTTACCCACACTAGATTTAGACCGACTGTTTCCTGGTGGATTTCGCGCAAAAGTTCTTAAAAGTCGTTAACGGGGATGAGTAAAGTTTAATGAGTTTCGTTGATTCCTACATTAACATGAGGAATCTATATGCACAGCGAGACTATTCCTCCCTCCCTTCGCCTTGCCACCTGCAGGAGTCTTGCCGCGTTCTTGTTAGGAGGGAGAAGGTGGTGGTGGGCGGTAGACAGACAGAATCTGGATAGGGTGTAGAGGTGGGGCCGTGCCGTGAATGGAGGTGTAAGGGGACCAATTAGAAGTGAAATGCAAGAATATATACATACAATTTATTCGTATTTTTAGGGAACAAAGATATGGTAAGTAGTGTGAGGAAGTGCATGGCCCATTCCTGAACCACTGTATTGATTAGTCCAAGAATAGTTTAGGCTGCGTTCCCGGAGGCGCTGTGGGGTGAAATTATGCGTAAAACGTAACGCTTTGTATAAGGGAGGGATGTGGGGGTGTAGCGGATCCACTTTAACAATTATGCCCTTGGGGGAAAGCACCTTTAAGAACTCGTTAGAACCTCGTTAACAGCCTTTTAACCCCTTGTAAGATATCACAAATATTCTCTCAGCAGCGAAACGTTGGAGGTAAAATGTATTAAGCGTACACCATTAAAATCAAGCTCCTACTAAACAGCGGGTATCCAGATGCTTTCTTCTCCCCATTTTAGGCTGTTGTTTTTTGTGATAGAAATTGAATTAGATGAAGTAGAAGCGTCCGTTTTAAGATGCAGGTGAGGACTTTGACTAAGGCCCGTAGAAGCCCTCCACACCTGTCGTTAACCCTCCCTCCTCTCCACCTCCTGCTGTATCATGAATAAGTGATGCCCGCCCCTCTGGCCTCACCGGCTCCTCCTCCTATTCCTCCTATTCTTCCTTTCCTTCTTCTTCCATCATCAACCTCCTGTCTCTACGTACTTTTTCTTTTATTTTTGTATCTCCTTCTCGTTTTCTTACCATGTGTTGGTAGTTTTTTCACGTGCTGGTCCGCCGCTGGTTCGAACCCTTCTCGCTCTTGCCAGTCCCCAGCGTGAACCTCGTAACAGTCTTGGGGAATAGAATAGCCTTTTTACTCGTCCCTCCACGAGTTTGTCAATTTGTTTCTGAAGGAGCCACTCGTCCTTCATCAGCACCTTGTTTTCTATCAACGGAAACTGCGGATGCTGAAGGAAAGAGTACTTTTGTTGTGTATCAATGAATTTACGTGGAGCGAAGGGGGTTGTGAGCGACCTGAGGCAACATACATATCTATCAATGGCCGTCTTTCCGACACGCGGGGCGCCGTCTGCCCAGGAATGCATCTGCAAGAAAGAGAATAATTCAAATAATGGCGCCCCAGGCCCTCGCTGTGGGGGAAGAAGGCCCCCCGAATAACTATCTCGGGAACTCTACCATCTCAAGCCAATGCCATCTTTCTTCATTTATGCAGACCATTCTCATTTCTCCCTTCCCTAACCACCTTCCTGGACCCCAATTTCCCCCAATTTCTCTCTCCGGCCTCCCTCTCTTTCCCCCCTCTTGAACGGGCCTTCTGGGTCTCTGAGAGGTACAGGAAAATTTCCTCACTCAAGTATTAATTCTTGGCCATGACGCTCAGGGGAGCCATGATTAAGTTGGAGAATAACGCCGCTTGTCTCAACGGTGTTCGTTTTTGGCTGATTTTGACTTTGATGTTTTCATTTTGTATTTATAGTTTTTCAATATATTGGATGATGATTGTGGTGGCGGTGGTGCTTGCCAGAGAATGACGGAGCGCCGCTCTGTGCTGTGTGGGACGTCGTCCTCTCGGTGCTCGGGGAGTTTTATAACACAGAATAAAATATTGATCGTTACTGGCCAGGCCTTCGAAGAGGTTCTCCACGTGCAGGAGCCAAGGGTTGGTTTCCGAAGGCGGCTGACACGGGAACTCGAGCCCTTGGAGTGAATAAAGGTTACGCCAAGTGATGCTGGTTTACGAATTTCGACCCTACTGACATGGCTTTCTACCTTATGGTAGTCCCGCCCCTCCCCAGCGCCGTGCACCGTGGCCTTGCTAGTCGCCATGCTAATGACTAGATCATTAATAACGTTTTAATTTCTCCGCCCTGGAGGAGGTCCGGTGACGGGTTGAGCACTCATAGGTATACGTCAACATTAAGTCCCTGATGAGGGTCGCTAATGCATTGTGTGAAGCGTTTTCCAATGAGGACATCGACGGTAATTTTGGACGGAGTCTGATGGGTCCGCCTCATCGCGACGCCTGCCTCGTCCGGCGCGCGTGAGGCAAACGAGGCAAAAAAGAGGAACAATAAGAGTAAAATATGTCTTATCCCAAGAGTATGGAACTTAGAACATGATGACTCAAGGTGTAATTTCCCTTGTGATTTGAACGACGCCCAGCCATAAGGGAGGACGATCTTCCATAGACGGAGTTTTTTTCTTCCTTTTTTTTCTCAGGAAGGTTGTAAAAGAAAAAGTCTCCGCGTTGTTTATTGTCTTAGAGATCTCTTGCTTGCCTATCACGTCACTTGTAGGCTTAAGGGGAGAGGCACTGGACACTGTTGACAAGGGGAAACTAAAGATTATCGCCCTATAGAGGTGATCGGAACCCTCTGGGGGCGATCCACCGTATAAGGAAGAGCGTATAAAAAACACGGAATGTTAGTGGAAGGGAGAAGGGAGAAGCAATGAGAGAGAGAGAGAGAGAGAGAGAGAGAGAGAGAGAGAGAGAGAGAGAGAGAGAGAGAGAGAGAGAGAGAGAGAGAGAGAGAGAGAGAGAGAGAGGAGAGAGAGAGAGAGAGAGAGAGAGAGAGAGAGAGAGAGAGAGAGAGAGAACAAGCAATAATTCACACAGTATTGGAAGAGTTTTGTCATTATAAAACTCTCAGGGTATCTTGACATGCTTCACAATATATATAAACTATTTCTCGAGTGTGTTAAGG
>JACEEZ010022317.1:1780920-1790920 GCA_016584305.1 Chionoecetes opilio | reverse complement strand
TTTACCCACTTTCATCTCTTTTTTTACCCACTTTCCTCTCTCTTTTCTCTTTTTTTACCCACTTTCTTCTCTTTTTTACCCACTTTCCTCTCTTGTTTACCCACTTTCCTCTCTTTTCTCTCCTTTTTACCCACTTTTCTTTCTATTTTATCCACTTTTCTTTCTTTTTTACCCACTTTCCTTTATTTTCTCTCCCAGTGTACCCACTTTCCTCTATTTTTTACCCACTTTTCTCTCTTTGCTCTTTTTTTTACCCACTTTCCTCACTTACCTTCCTCATATCCTGCTTTCCTCACGCTGCTTTCCTCACCCACCTGTGTTTTCCGGGGGCAGAAAGTAGGCTTAGCGTGAAATTCAATTATATTACGGCCTGAAGTAGTAATGTGGGGAAAAACGGGATGGAGAGGGTCGCTTATAACTTTCATTGTCTCGTTATACCAAGGAGAGAAAATCTGCCGCGTAAAGGGAAGTTAGGAGGCCCTCTCACCAGCCACTCGCAATTTTTCACTCAATAAGAGCTAACTTTTAGTTTATCTCGGGTGTGATATTTCTCTCTCTTTCTCGCTCTCATTCTCTCTCTCCCTTTCTGTGTGTGTGTGTGTGTGTGTGTGTGTGTGTGTGTGTGTGTGTGTGTGTGTGTGTGTGTGTGTGTGTGTGTGTGTGTGTGTGTGTGTTTGTGTGTGTCTGTCTGTCTGTCTCTATCAACAAATAAATAAATATATAGATAATCGACAGGTATTCGGGTTATACATTCTCCTTGTTGTGTACACAGGAGATCTGGGAAACACATACATACATACACACACACGACCACAATAGAGCAATAAACACGCACACCTGGATTAGGTTCATCACGTCCCTATATATATCTCGTAGCGTAACGTAGAACGATAAAATAATGTCATCATATAAGTCACTCTGTTTTATGGCCGTGTTTTTGACGGGGAGGCAAAAACTAGGGGTGTAAATTCCTTAATAATCAGTAAAGAGATACCTGCTTTTGTTATTCTCCAACGGGGAACATAAAAAATGAATTAGTCTCCCGTTCATCCGTCACTCGCAACACACTTGTCACATCATTCCCGTCCATTTCCAACAGTGATTTAACGACAATAACAACTCTAATAAATAAAATAATCGTTAGCTCTTATTTTTTGGGTTCCTAACGCCTCTCCTCCCCCCCACCCGCTATCGGACCCGTGTTTAATACATCACCATTTTTTTTATCTTTTTTTTTTGAGGATGGAATGGCATGGAGCATTACTTAACATTTCCATAAATCTCACGAATTACCTTTGCTGACAAAACAGACTACGTGAATCTTTTAAAACTGCCCGTGCATAGGATCATTATTTTTTTTTCGAAATGGTTCAAAATTGGGCGTTATGGACTAAGTAACGTGACAGTTTTGATGTGGGGGAGGCAAGTGCAGCTGGAAAATTGGTTCATATTTCATTGTTCGCAGACTTCCCCTCCAGCGGTGCGAACGATAATTGAGGGGGGAAACATAAACATATGGACGAAATAAATCGAAAACAAGGCAAAAATACAACAACAAAGAACGGAAGAGAATAGATAAATGATTAGGTTGCTAGAATAATGGGATAGGCAAAACAAAAATGTGTGGAAAACATGGTAAATGAAATGTATAGTAAAACAAGTACGATAGATGAAACGCGGGATACATGCGACAACAAGATTAAATGAGTCATATAATGGATACTTAAAAGGCAGGTAAGTGCGCATAAACGCAAACTAAAAATACATCAAACGCGACAGATAATGACGAATAAATTTTTTTTGAATAAAGGAAGCTGCAATATGATACAAAGTAATACTAGAGCATTAACACAGGAAGGATATAGTACATAGACACACAAAAGACTGGTAGATGTGACGCTACGTAGATGTTATGTTGTCTTGAAAGCAAATGAACAGGTAGAGTTTCTGTTCCCAAGACTCACCTGTATGTAATTGCGGTTTAATGAGACCCATGTGTGTGTGTGCGCGCGTGTGTGTGTGTGTGGTGTGTGTGTGTGTGTGTGTGTGTGTGTGTGTGTGGAGGGGGAAGTTCTCTGTGTGTGTGCGTGTGTGTGTGAACGCGTTGCCACATCACCAGCAGCTGTGTCTAATATACATGTGGACACCATTACAGTTTCGTCCCAACACTGATCGTAAGGCAAAAAGAACGTTGTGCCTGTGATAGTTTTTGGCTGAGCTTGGGTAACTATAAGAGTGTCCCGACTTGAACGTCCTATTACCGTACACACAGACGCTTAACTACCCACCAGGACTTAGTGAAACGAGGGAGTGGAGGCCTCGCGTGCTCGGGCGCCGGGAAATTCGCCTTTTATATTATTTAAATTTTTTTTCAGAGGCTATTTACCTTTAAAGGGTTTAACTGGGTCCATTACCGTTACTTATGCTACACAATTTCCTCTCCCAGAAAAAGGTGCCGTGAAATAGGAATACAAATGTTTGCTTGCTTGGATATTTTCACTCGTAAATGTAAAGCAGAGGAGGAATCACGTGACAGTAACAGAAGTAGTCGAGATGGACTTATTACGAAAGGAAATAAGTGAGGACGACTTACTTTGTCCTAATTTTGTTCTTATGTTCTAATTTCTTTTTGCATTAGGATTTTATTATTTTTCATTTTATATATATATATATATTTTTTGGTCAGGAGTAAGTTGTGCCAAATGCAGACAAGCGACCTCGCATTTTACTTTACCATCACAAGTTTAAATGTACAAGATGCAATATATCCTGAAAGTTTCTCCGTTGAAAGACAATTTCCAAGCAAACTTTTATCACAAGTAAAAAACAAAAAAACAAAAAAAACTGCATTTGGATAATTCGTCTGTAAATATTTTGGCTTTTTTCAAACTTTTGGACCTGCATGAAAGATTAGATTACAAACCATACGTAAAAAATAAATTAATAACCGGAACATCTTCATAATCCTCCTCAGTAAAAGGATTTAAACAGATGCGGACAAATATTCTTCATTTACTGTGGAAATAAAGTTTGTTATGCAGCATAGCGCTTAATAAGAGTTATGGCCACAGGAAGTTTATTTAATTAGCACTCGAGCCAAGTTTATTTCGTCATCACAGTGGGAGAAAAAAAAATGCGAGGATGACGTGGCTGCGAGGGAGATAGTCTGTGATGAATATTGTCAAGGTTAAAGTTTTGATGGCGTGAGGTGGCTGGCTCTCTTTAATGTTGTTTTAATGGTGCTTTCTGTTGTCACTCGAGCGTTTGGAGAGCCCTTGCCACTGTCCTAAATATTCCTCTGTGTGTGTGTGTGTGTGTGTGTGTGTGTGTGTGTGTGTGTGTGTGTGTGTGTGTGTGTGTGTGTGTGTGTGTGTGTGTGTGTGTGTGTGTGTGTGTGTGTGTGTGTGTGTGTGTGTGTGTGTGTGTGTCTGTTGGTTTGTGTGTGTGTGTGTGTGTGTGTGTGTGTGTGTGTGTGTGTGTGTGTGTGTGTGTGTGTGTGTGTGTGTGTGTGTGTGTGTGTGTGTGTGTGTGTGTGTGTGTGTGTGTGTGTGTGTCCATCTGCATGCGCGTACGTACACTCATCATCAACTTAAGTTTGCCATACAGTATTGAACATTCCTCCTAATGCTCACTGCAATAAATAGTTTATATGCTTCATTATATAAATCAAGTTTTTTAGTAACATTAACATCATATTCATACCTAAGAGAAGTAAATTTGTGAGAATTAAAGATGTAATAAACGTTCTGATCAGTGTGTTTCAACTTTGTTCCTTTCTATTTCCTGCAGGACTCGTACCAGATGGAGAAACGAGCCAATTCGCTGTCCAGGTTCCAGATCGTTATTGGGTAAGTGTCTTGTTATCCTCGAGTTATAACACCTGATATATAACACCTTATGTAACATTCTCATATAGATCCTGTTGCCAGCACAAGAAATTTCAGATATTATTTTTCAACTTCTGATTTTCTTAGCTAATATTTTTTCTTTTTAATGTTATTGACTTTCTGTGTCCTGCTCTCAAGGACTCTCCAATCAATATTCTCTCTCTCTCTCTCTCTCTCTCTCTCTCTCTCTTCTCTCTCTCTCTCTCTCTCTCTCTCTCTCTCTCTCTCTCTCTCTCTCTCTCTCTTCTCTCTCTCTCTCTCTCTCTCTCTCTCTCTCTCTCTCTCTCTCTCTCTCTCTCTCTCTCTCTCTCTCTCTCTCTCTCTCTCTCTCTCTCTCTCTCTCTCTCTCTCTCTCTCTCTCTCTCTCTCTCTCTCTCTCTCTCTCTCTCTCTCTCTCTCTCTCTCTCCTTCTCCTTCTGCGTCTTCTTGTTCTTGTTGCTGTTCTTCTTCTCCCCTTTGATCTACCACATTTTTAAAATTCTCAATTCATTCATCCATTTGTCACTATATTTTTGAAAATATCTTCCATTTTTCAATCTATATTATAACAATTGCACCTATTTTTTTTACTATTCCTAGCATTGTCTCATTAGATTTTCCTTCTTATCAACCAACTTCATCTATCTCCATTTTCCACCTTTCTCCTCACTTGTTTCTTCTTTTCTTTTTATCTCCTTGCTTCCTCCTCCCCCTCACCTCTCTCTCCGTGCCAAAACAAAACTTCAAGCGGAGCCAAATTGGGAAGCCGTCGAGGGTGGGTTGCCGATGAGGGATTTGTGGATCTCCGGCACCGCTCGTGGGACTTAGTAATGGGTTAAAAATACACTTGAAGTTAATGTCTGTCATCGCCTGCAGCAGCTACCGTGCCTTCCCCAGCGTAGACATCACGTCGGGAACATTGGAATCATTCTCGGTCAGGCAGGCAAGAACTAGGAGTCCAGGGATGGCTGTGGAAGGGAAGGGAAGGGAGGCACACGTCACTGATCCAAAACTCTGTACTAGGATTGACTTGTATTGCATGAGGCGAGATGAGGCCGATTGGTAATGGATCCCTCCACTGGCGTCATTTGGATCCGTAATTGCTGGCTATTTTTCCTCCTCTTATCCTAGTGAGCGACGCGGAAGAGGAGAATGGACAGAGATGTTTACTCCGATCTGACCACCGCCGGATGAAAATGAGGGTCATCTGTTTTGGTTTGCTAAGGGAGGAGGAGGGAAGAGGTAGGAGGAGGGTGTTGCGTTAGACGGTTTAACGATGGATTGTCGAAAGGTGGGAAACACGGGCCCGAGGGACGCTCTGAGGATGAAGGGTTTGTTTGGGCTCGTCCGGACAATCGCTAGGGAGTCACATATCTTCATTTCTGCCGCGTTGACACTATTATTTCTGCTGCAGACCAACACATCATGCTGTGGTCCTCTGATTTAAGACGACCTGTCTGCTGGAGATCTATAGTGCCGAGTCCTCCAGCAAGAAAAGTGGGATGGAAATAGTTTTACATTTGTGAGGTGTCTGAGCGGCCCCCTTATAGACAAGGCAAGTGACTGTCTCTTCTCGAGGTAGTAGGGAAAGAGTGGTTCAGATGATTTTTATTCTTCTTTATAAAGCGAGTTATAGTAGTTCCATGAAGGCAAGGAGAAGGCTTGTCTCATCACCAACAGGGAGAGTGACATAATTTGACGTGTTTCCTAAGGCGAGTCCAAGTAGACCCACTACTTGGCAGGGGAAGGTTGTAGACTGTCACCTCTGACATAAGCCATCTCTACGAGCACTGCACTTTGGTGGTTGTGAGAAAATCTTTAGTCTATCATTCTATCAATATTACAAAACGCAGATCTCTTTTCTTTGTGTGTTACATATCTTAAAATCTAAAGTCGAAAAAATCCAGATTGAATATTTCCATGTTTTGAATTTCTGTACAGAATACGATAATGTCCTTGCTTCTGTCTCAAAGGTTTACCATCAGATTTTTTCCTTCATAAAGTATTGATTACAAAAATAATTTATAAAAGCATTGGGATTAATTTGTTAGATGTGGTGATAATTGCGATACCTTGACGACTGCTGAGGGTTATTTCGACTTAGACCCAATGTGAAGCAGAATGATAAGTGATATAATGATATCAATGATAATTGAAAATCATTACAACAAAATTATCATTATATATTTTTTTCATTTTTATGTATCAATGGATTGAACATTTTGATAGTGGTATTTCGTATTTAACTCAATTTAATTCAATATTTATTTATATATTGTTCTTTAGGCCATTATTGGTTTCTGCAGAGTATGATAAGAACACCAACGTATTGCTATTTGATTCCCAGCATTAACTTAATTCCATGACCTGTTCCTCTTCGCCAACCTCTGTGTGTAAAAAGAAAATATGTGGTGAGTGTGTGGGAAAGAAATCAAACATAAAAAAACGAGTTCAATTATGTGTGAAATTCATTTTTGGAGAACACGGAGCAGTCTGGGCGCCTGAACACCTCTTTGGCCTCTGCGGCTGTGGCTAACCTCAGAGTACGCTTGTTTCCTGCTGACTCATCAAAACCTGATGGTAAACATTTGTAGTCAGGATATCTAGCTGAGATGGACCTTTGGTACTTACTATATTATCAGTCATGTTTGGTTATTTAATCATTATGCATCAGTTTTTGTTTCTAAATATGATATCAACATAAATCCCCTATGTTTAGGCTCTGTGATAACCTTACACCCCTACTCTTCTTCTTTTTCTTCTTCCTCCTCTTCTTACCATCCTTCTCCTCTTCCTTCTCGCAATAGATTAAGGTGGTAGAATCGTGGATCAGTCACAAACGGTCTTTCGAAATCACACAAGTATAAGGGAAGTTATAATTTGGATTAAAAGAAAAAATAACATTCCTGTACGCCTTGCTTGTTTGAGTACGACCAGTGGAGTGATGGGCATTAAATAATTGCATCGAAATATATCTTGTCAGTATTTCAGGAATGCTCCTTCTAAGAGACTTGCTTTTATTACGATGAACAAACGATATCAATCCCTTGATACTACAAGTTACACGCATTTTGCCATCAAAGGTAAGTTACACGACGTCCAATGACCGGGAGATGCCAGTGGAGGCGGTGGCAGAAACGGCACCTCAAATCATTAACATCACAAAAATATTCGCTTCATAGATTCTCGCGTCAAGTATTGCCAGGTGGTCCGGCTTAATCTATATCACCTCCTCTCTCCAAAGGAACCACATGACCCTCAAGGCCCTCGACGCGGCGTCACACCTGCCTCTCCCACCTCGTAAACAACAGAGACTCTGAGAATACTTCGTGAGTGAGGAGTTAGCCCCCCTTCCCTTCGCCCTGCCTTGCGCTCCCTCTACCCTCCTCCCCCGAGAGACGACCCCCAGTGACAGCTTGATGTCTTGCAGTTGAGACAAACAAGCAGAATTTAAGGAGTAATAAAGCGTTTGTTACTCGCTGCTACCTTGAGAGTGGTCGTGCGCGCATCCCGTCTCGAATTCTTCCTTGGACCGTCTGTAAGGAGGGTCGTCTTTCGTACACTTTTTGTTTTGATCTCTCGGTGTGATATATGTGAAGGGACACTATTTATGATGACGTTTATGAACTCCTTACGCGCGTCACTGATGGACGTGATTGGACGTTTTCCTCCGCTTTGGCCTATCACCGCAGAGCTTTTTCAAGTATGGTGATGTAATTGGACGTCTTCCATTGCACTCAACACCTCTCTATAGCGATTTTTCTTCGGGTGTTACGGCCTCAAGTAGACAAGTGGTGCCTCTCTGACCCATTCGTGCAGGACCTGTCGAAGCAAGGGAGTGCATTGCATGTTTCATTCTAGAACTAATACTTAAGGCATCGATATCTATTTGCTATAGTTATCAAGTGAGAAAATGAAAACAAATAGCATTTACGATGATATTAATTATAGATATTTTATAGTACCTTCAGCGGTGATTTGTTATGATTATGTTATATATAGTAATAACAGGTGGGAACTAATTACAAGGTATACCGAGAAAAAACAGGTCATGCAACAGTAATAATAATGAAAAACCGGCTTTATTCTTTACTCAGGAGGAAATAATAGGATATCTTTACACCTCTGGATGAAGTTGAACACAAACATTGATCAATCGGTGCTACAGAGAGAAAGAGAGAGAGAGAGAGAGAGAGAGAGAGAGAGAGAGAGAGAGAGAGAGAGAGAGAGAGAGAGAGAGAGAGAGAGAGAGAGAGAGAGAGAGAGAGAGAGAGAGAGAGAGAGAGAGAGAGAGAGAGAGAGAGAGAGAGAGAGAGAGAGAGAGAGAGAGAGAGAGAGAGAGAGAGAGAGAGAGAGAGAGAGAGAGGAGGAGAGAGAGAGAGAGAGAGAGAGAGAGAGAGAGAGAGAGAGAGAGAGAGAGAGAGAGAGAGAGAGAGAGAGAGAGAGAAGAAGAAGAGACATATCACGTTGCAGCTTTATTAAGAGTCAGTTCTGGTGGAGAGAAATAATCAGTATTCCGCCGGCCAGTAGGACTCGAGGGACCACTCACACCCTCTGTTCCTCGTCTTTCACCTTCGAGGCTTTGTGAGGTTAACGTGCCGTAGATGTAATCATGAAGCACACTCTTATGGCTGCGTCCCATGAACGTCATGATGCATATTAAGCTCATTTCTGCATTTGGAAGAGTTAAATATTCATACATAGTTTGTAAATGATCATTCTAATAAGAAATTCGTGCAGATATCGAATCAAATGCTTTAAGCTAAACCTTTTATACATTATATATCATGCAATGTAAATTAGAAAAAGGAAAAGAAAGGTATTAGCTTATAGAACGGTCGAAATATAGTGTATAGATTGGCATTATCAATATTCAAAGCCTGAATGAGTACCAAATAGTCCGCCTTCATTGCCAGTCACTGTTATCACCCATCAGAGAGACTGCGTGCCATCACCCTCCTTGTGTGAATACATAATCTTGCCTCTCATATCCTGGCGTCGACGACCCAATCACATAAGTTAGTCGGATTGGGTCATCAGGAGAGGTGGCTGTCTGCTCGTCCCCGGGGTCCTGTGAATGCCCCGTCTGTTTGCAGTGGTTATGTGGAGTGGCAAGACTTGGTTATACTCGAGGTACTGTCTCTGCCTCTTATGTTCCTTCCTCACATTCAGATTCTTGGAGATGTTGTCATGTTCAACTCGTCATTTTTTTTGCTTCATTCTTATACGTTTGTCTTCAAGGGTTTTTAGTATTGTTGTTTTAGTTTTCTTCTCTTGTATAAGTGCGTATTAGGTATTCTTTTGACGTTGTTTTGATTTTGAGTTTTTTGAGATGATTTTTTCTATTTTTAACCTCAACACCAGTCAATGGGCATCTCACCACCACGCAGGAAGTCAACACTTATACCACAGTCTCCAGTCAACAGTCTCCAGTCAACCCCTATACACAGTCTCCAGTCAACCCCTATACCACAGTCTCCAAGTCAACACAGTCCACAGTCTCCCCTACACAACCTCCCATCTACCCCGCCCAAATCTTCTTCTCTTCCTCACAGGCAAAGCAACACCTCTTCATCTACACACACCCTTCTCATCCTCCTCCTCCTCCTCCTCCTCCTCCTCCTCCTCCTCCGTCTCTAACACACTTGATCATTGACCCTGTCCCTGGTATGTATCAGTTGCCTCTAAGCAAAGATTACCGAAGCCAGTCCCTCCAATCGGCTCGACCCACAGAGCTATACAATTCAACTTGGTTCGACCTCCTCACTCCCTTTCTTGTCGATCTCCTCTCTCCCTTTCTTGTCGATCTCCTCCCTCCCTTTCTTGTCGACCTCCTCTCTCCCTTTCTTGTCGATCTCCTCACTCCCTTTCTTGTCGATCTCCTCTCTCCCTTTCTTGTCGATCTCCTCCCTCCCTTTCTTGTCGACCTCCTCCCTTCCTTTCTTGTCGTCCTCTCACTCCTTTCTTGTCGATCTCCTCTCTCCCTTTCTTGTCGATCTCCTCACTCCCTTTCTTATCGACTCCTCCTCCCTTTCTTGTCGATCTCCTCCTCCTCCCTCTCGCTGTCGATCTCCTCTCTCCCTTTCTTGTCGATCTCCTCCCTCTCTTTCTTGTCGATCTCCTCCCTCCCTTTC
>JACEEZ010022317.1:1760920-1770920 GCA_016584305.1 Chionoecetes opilio | reverse complement strand
CCATCACCACAAACTGGGTATTCCTTTCTCTGTATGATGCTGAATCTGGTTAAGTTATTTTCCTGTGTAAGTATGTAACCTGTGGAGCTTTGCTGATCAACTGGGCATTGTAAAGAGAAACAAAGTAAGGATTAAAAAATATATTGAAAAAAAATCTATGCACATTTAACGTGATATGCTGATTTCAACTTGACTTTCATTAGCTTTCTTTCTACTCCAGCTACATGGGATATTTGTTTTCCATTTCTTCTGGATTTAATGGTGAATTAAGGCTTAACGTGAGACTGTTTTACCCAGGTCGATGGCAAGAAGAGTCAACAACAACAGTGTTTTACTTTTGCGTTTTTGATAGGTTTTTTTTAGACACAAGCGAAAGGAAAATGTTACGTAATGTTGCATGTTTTCACTGTTGCATACAAAAGAAAGGCAACGGCTAAGGAACGATGATGTTGGCAGTCACAATGAAAATAAGAAGCCATGAACATTGAATGGAAACAGGAAGTTTTACACTGTAGTCGATCATATGGTAATATAATGTAATCAGATTCAGTCTTCCTGGTGTTTTGAAAGTAATGTCTTGATTGTGAGCTATTAATTCAACATCTTACGAGGTACAAGACTTCTAGTTTGCCACCCTGCACCAGCCACCCCAGCATTACGGACCCTTCAGGGGGTGAACTACTGCTATCAGTGTGACTTGCAAGGCCATCCGTCCCACAGGTCTAAGGGCCCCGGGGCGCTGCAGATGGCTACTGAAATGAAGACAGACAGTTTTGCGTCTTTTACATCGCGTATGTGATTCACCTCATCTAACACTCAAGGAATGCCCGTGCCGTGTTTTCGAGTCTAGTCTGAACGCCCCTAAGCACCTTGTGAACTCCAGGTTTTGGCATAAAAGTAACTAGTTATATTGAGGTCTGCTCGCTGAATACTATTGGAGATAAGACGACCAACAATGGCTACAAATTGGCCTTACTCTGACCACTGACATTTGATGGTTCCTGCAGAGAGGCAGAGGTGAGCGGAAGTGGGTGTGGCATAAGGATTGACTATCAAGCTGGGTCAATGCCAAATACTACTAACCCTGACGACTCACCAACTAGCCCTCGGGTCTTCACCTGCACCTGGCCTTCACCTGTACCCGGGCATTACCTTCCCCTGATTCCCCATCTCGCTCCATGTACATCCAACACTATGGATTTTTGTTTAAGCATCACAAAGGACTGGCCAAGGCAAAACAAAAAGAGGTAACAAAAAGTCCGCTTTAGTGAATGAGCATGAACTGACGCTGACATGTAATAAAAGTAATCATTCCTCCCTATTATAAGTTTGGGTGATGTTGAGAGTGATTTATCTGCCCTTGAAGGTGACAAGAAAAAGTCATATGCACTTATTAGGTTGCCATTCCTCTAGTAACTGCATTTCCTATGAGATGTACTCAGACTTGTATAAATATTTATGCATGTAAATTTCTGGAAGGGAAAGAGAATATGAGTGTGGTAAAGGAGAGAGGAAAAGAGAGAAGAGAAAGGAGAGAGGAGGTGTAGGCGAAAAGGGAAGAGAACGAGCGAAGTCCACTTACGAGAAAGTAGTTTGGAACAAGTCTTACAATAAATATAAACGATCGCCATGATTTAGCCCAGACCTAAAACGATGTCTTGGGATTACTTTGAACCATCTGGATGGAAAAAATATAGATATGATTATGGCACCAATGAAGAAAAGGCGTTATCGTAGAATGTAGCCACAACGGATAACGCAAGCGGCCCTTAGCGTCTTCCATCTCAAGCCCGGGGGATTATCTTGCTCTATCACGAAAGATATATATAAAGAAAATGGGAAACGGTTACACCTACATAGCCCGCTTCGCTCCTGCAGCCGCCGGAGTAGAACACTTGGGAGGGACTTTTCAGGGTGGAGCTCAATACAACTCCAGGTGGGTGGCTTGGGTGTTGGTGATGCTGCCACACCTAGATGGAATGTAAGGGGACTGAAAATTTGATCAAAACCTACCTGAAACATTTATTCCAACAATTAGGTGTGCAGATTTAGTACTACAATGATCACATGACTGCTAATTCAGTGATAGACTCTTGCATTCCTGCTATTGGAGTCACAGTGTCGTATTGCATTACTGAGGTGATTAGACATTAGGAAATTGACCCCATGTGAATTGCCTAACAAAATTAAACATGTGTCTATTCATATATAAGAGGCAGTTTTTAATCACAGTCTTCAGATGATGCTTGGGTAAAGAGCGCGACACTAAGGGTCCGTAATGTTATTAACACCCGCTACGTAAACCCTTGAAACACATTAAACTGGCTTAACACAGGACCTTGAAAGCCCGCCCTCCGAGCACACGCCTTCCCCTTAAGCCAGGCAGACACTACACACCACGGCTCATGACCTAAACTACGGACGTGAGAACCTTAACCATCTCTCATTACCTTTCCCTTTACACTACTACCTTCCCCTGTTATCACCTCTATACTAATACCACCATCACTACCATTACCATCCCCACCATCGTCTTTAGGGAAACCATTACCCTTGTTAGAGAAACTGAGGCAGACTGCTTTTTTTCAGGAAATTGATGGTAATGAATATTTCTTATGCTTTACTACGTGATGAAGTTGATGGAAAGATAGTGTTTGTGATCGCCGCGAGGAAATACAAGCAATCAGGAACGGAGGGAAACTGCTTGTGGTTAGTGCAGGGGGGAGGGAGGAGGAGGGTGATAGTTGCCTGTGAGTTTATGTTTCCAAGGATGGGGGAAGGCGGGTTGGATTTTGCCAGAGGATGAATATCACGACCGAGTGTTTATGAAATGAATGTAAGTGAATTACCTGCGAAAAATGTAGCAGTATGCTTTATTTACGACAACGATTTCTTTTATCTCGTCTCTTTGGTGAAGAGATACGTATTGGAGATAAAAATAAAGAGTGACTATGTATGAAAAATACATAACTGGCTGTGCTGAAAGACTGAAAGAAGAAAAATGGAAGAGTAGAATGGAGGAGGAGGGAAAGAAGACACAGGGAAGTAATAAGAATAAAATTATCCCATCATCATAATCATCATCATCCATCTCTTGCTCTCTATTACTCCCATTATTTAGTATTTTTTCATTATTTTTCTTTCAATTTCTTCCCTCGCTCCATCTTGAATCCGTAAAAGCTGCAGAAGATCCTAAAATACATAATCCTTTCATCGTCTTAGCTACACCAACGCTCGGTATGGTAACAAAGTGTAGGGAAATGGTGTTAAGAAATCGTGGTTTTATTCTACAAATAGTTTTCATTCCTGTGCGAGTCGGTAGTAGACAAGGAGTAGTGAGTGTCTGGCCGAGGCATTTTGTTCGTATTTATGGATCGTTTTGTTAGTCAAGTTGTAGCATTTGTTTTGTTGTGTGGTTTACGCGTGAGATATGCACCTTGTTGCCTGAAATTACACCTAGTCATGAGAGAGAGAGAGAGAGAGAGAGAGAGAGAGAGAGAGAGAGAGAGAGAGAGAGAGAGAGAGAGAGAGAGAGAGAGAGAGAGAGAGAGAGAGAGAGAGAGAGAGAGAGAGAGAGAGAGAGAGAGAGAGAGAGAGAGAGAGAGAGAGAGAGAGAGAGAGAGAGAGAGAGAGAGAGAGAGAGAGAGAACAGACAGACATACAGACAGACAGATAGACAGACAGACATATAGACAGACAGACAGGCAATTCATCAGAAAGACAATCTGACTGAATGGCTGACAGACAGACAGACATACAGAAAGGTAAAGGCGGATCCAGGAAAACTGACCGTCAGGCAAACAGGAAGTCATAAAAACCAAGATTGTGATAAGTCGTCGTGAATTGCTTTGAAGATAGATTCTAAACATTCATTTCCGTAATTTTATTTTGGGTTTAGCTACAAAATTCACTCACTTAAAAGTTATTGTTATCATTATTATTATCATTATCATTATAGTTGTTATCGTTACTGTTACCATGATCATAATTCATACTCATTATTAGGTACACTCTCAGAAATAAGGGTTATATTAAGGGTAGAATTGTTACATCGCACCATCACTACCCTTTTTAAACCCTATGTCCAGGCTGGAGGGTAGATGCTGCCGATTATACCCTTCATCTACCCTTTATCTACCCTTTTTAGACGAGAGGGTTGGAAAAGGGTATATTTGCGTCGATCCGAAAGGGTATATTTGTAAGGGTAGAAAAAGGGTAGCAGTATTTCATCACTACAGATACCCTTTTTCTACCCTTTTCCTACCCTTTTTTTTCTAAGAGTGTAGTGGTTAGCACATTCGACTCACAACCGACAGATTCATCAGGTCTGAGAGATTGCAGGTTCGAATCCCTGGCAAGGCGAGGACAATTTTGGCATTTAACCTCTCATGCTGAAGCTCCTGTTGTTTTTGCCTTTTACCCTGCAGAGAATACACACTCAGAAATGGGGGGTATATTAAGGGTAGAATTGTTACATCGCACCATCACTACCCTTTTTATACCCTATGTCCAGGCTGGAGGGTAGATGCTGCTGATTATACCCTTCATCTACCCTTTATCTACCCTTTTTAGACGAGAGGGATGAGAAAGGGTATATTTGGGGTTGGAATAGGGTATGTTTAGGGTTGAAAAAGGGTATATTTGTAAGGGTAGAAAAAGGGTAGCAGTATTTCATCACTACAAATACCCTTTTTCTATCCTTTTCCTACCCTTCTTTTCTAAGAGTGTAGCTACGGGGTGGGGTGTAAGCTAAGAAACTGTGATCTCAAAAGCCTGACATAAATACTGCTGCATTTTTTGGACTTCAATCTCACCCACTTCCTGTCTCGTTATCACACTATCTATATCATCTTATCACTATCTTATCTCACTATCTATCTTGTTATTTTCACTTGCTATTTTGTTATCTTGTTATTCTCACTCTCACGAAACTGGTGGTGGAGAACCATCAGGCTTGGCGAGGAGGGTGCATGTACTTTACTATCGGTCAAGGGAACACTAGCTACTCCTTCACGTGACTCCCATTATTAGAGAAAGGCAACGCAGGAGGGTTATTCTCTTCCAGATTACCGGTGCGAACGCTTCATTATATTATATTTACTATGCTTGCTTCTACACGAGCACCTTGGTACGGAGGGGCGTGGCAAGGAGACTGGGGAAAGAGGGAAGAGGGGCAAAGGGAGGTAAGGCTTGTAATATTCCAGTAGTATTTTAGGTTGTATTTCAGTTCCACGTAAGCTTAATTAATGATGGCTACGTAATATACTAATGTTTTATTTCAATTTTTTTCTAACACGGTGTAATAAGTACTGTCAATTTGATGGGTAATTACACGGTATTTTTCTTTCTTTTATGTGTGTGTGTGTGTGTTTCTGTGTTGTTAGGAAATACGTTACTGTACTAATATAGAAAATGTTCAGTTGTGTATTTCTGTAAATGCAAATGATGGACCTTTTTTGTATCGGCTTCAAGTCCTTAATTCGTGTAAAAAGAGACATTTGATATGGTATATTGAACATTTCGAGAAAAATTACTTGTATTAAATGAACAAAAATATCGTATCAAAATCGGTACTGTAGACTTTTCTGTTTAATTTTACTAATATTCAAGAGCAACGGAAGAAGAAGGTACTGCAATGCCTACTTCTCTCTCTCTCTCTCTCTCTCTCTTCTCTCTCCTCTCTCTCTCTCTCTCTCTCTCTCGTCTCTCCTCTCTCTCTCCTCTCTCCTCTCTCTCTCTCTTCCCTCTCTCTCTCTCTCTCTCTCTCTCCTCTCTCTCTCTCGTCTCCTCTCTCTCTCTCTCTCTCTCCTCTCTCTCTCTCCTCTCTCTCTCTCTCTCTCTCTCCTCTCTCTCTCTCTCTCTCTCTCTCTCTCTCTCTCTCTCTCTCTTCTCCTCTCTCTCTCATCTCTCTCTTCTCCTTACTCTCTCTCTCTCTCTCTCTCTCTCTCTCTCTCTCTCTCTCTCCTCTCTCTCCTCTCTCTCCCTCTCTCTCTCTCTCTCTCTCTCTCTCTCTCCCTCTCTCTCTCTCTCTCTCTCTCTCCTCTCTCTCTCTCTCTCTCCTCTCTCTCTCTCTCTCTCTCCTCTCTCTCCTCTCTCTCCCCTCTCTCTCTCGCCTCTCCTCTCTCTCTCTCTCTCTCTCTCTCTCTCTCTCTCTCTCTCTTCTCATCAGCCTCCCATTATCTCCTACGCGGTGAGGTTAATTAAAGAAATCGAAGTAATAATCAACTTGCAGGGCGTCTCTTAATGGTCTTGGCGCCCTAGTATTGTGGGATTTGACGCCGTTGCCAAGTGGTGCTCAGATCAGGATAAGAATTAGGATATTAGGGTTAAGGAACGAACCACACTGATGATGTTGTGAATTTTTGTCCCTTAGATTTAGGAGTCCTAGATTTCTGATTATTTTGTCTTGATTGTGATTGGATTTTTTCTTTATTTTGGGGGTTTCTTTTTATCGAGTGTTTTATTTGTGTGTGTGTGTGTGCGTGTGTGCGTTGTGTGTGTGTGTGTGTGTGTGTGTGTGTGTGTGTGTGTGTGTGTGTGTGTGTGTGTGTGTGTGTGTGTGTGGCGCGCATGGAAATCAGTCACGTCATGTGGTTTTCATGTTTTTGTTGTTATTTTTTCCCCTTTTTTTCCTGTAATTTATGTTAGTGTACAATAAAATGGATGTGCATTTTGAGTGTGCATTGCAAGGCGGTGTTATTGAGGCCCAAGCAAGACAGGACGGAAATGAGGAAGGAATTGAGTGAGAGGGAGACACAAGTGAGCTCAAAATCGGAACTAACTCGTGTTAATGGTTGGAATGCAAGGATGTCTAAGGCTCTTCCTCTATAACTAAGAAATAGAGGCTAAATCACAACCATTTCTCTCCCTTCACTGCTCCTCCTGTGCCAAAGTGGACGACCAAACCATAAAGACCATTTTTCCTGCTTGATATTCTCTCAGTTTTAACTCTTTGTGACAAGGGATTGATGCCCACGTATTTTATTTAGCGTTTAAAGCGTCAATGAAGACCAGTAGTTCCTTTTCGGACTTTACAATGTACCCCTTTAATATCCTGGATGAGTTTTAGGCAATTTGTTCCGACGCAATCATAATTTGTTGGAGTT
Organism: Chionoecetes opilio; assembly: GCA_016584305.1. Taxonomy (NCBI): domain Eukaryota; kingdom Metazoa; phylum Arthropoda; class Malacostraca; order Decapoda; family Majidae; genus Chionoecetes; species Chionoecetes opilio. The sequence goes on along the minus strand of JACEEZ010022317.1, from coordinate 1,763,814 downwards.
TCTTCCTACCCTCCTCCTCTTCCTCATTCCCTATCAAATAACTCGCACGTTTTTCCTCTTTACTCGCTGTTGATTACACATAAATTCGTCTCGCCTCGTGCCAATAGACTTCAAGATCCCTAGTAACATTACATCCTCTTCACCCCTGCAATAGCCCCCTCCCGCTCCTTCCTCATGCCATTTCCATCCCTGCTTAAGCTTCTTCTCAGCTCCTCTCTCCCTCCTGCCTCTCAGATCACTCGATGTCTGTATTAAGTGATATTGTAGTTTTCTTTTAATATATATTTGATAACCTGTGTTTTCTCTTAGCCTTGATACTAGTTTCTTTTCTCATAAGTGTTATACTCTTTCATCTTGCAACACCTTTTTCTTTCTTATACGCGAGATGCCACACACACATATATATAAATAGACAGAGATAGATAGATATATAGATAGATACATAGATATAGATACCTGAATATCTTGCCAAATCATAATTAGAGTAACAATTGGATATAGAAAGAAAAAAATTGCCTCTTCCAACCCACCTGAGCGTCGACAGGTGCAGAGGACAAGGAAATCTATGGAAAACCGTAAATAGGCATCAGATTAAAGCACGCCTTCAATGACTATATATTTTCCTCCTTAACTAGATTAGGGCGATGGTAATACGTCGTGAGTCGGGCCTACAGCAGACTAGTTAACAGGGTTTTAACATAATTACTTCAATCGTTCATTAAATCGAGGTGAAAAGGGTGTGGCGCCTCGACTGAAGGATGAGACTCGGGAACGGTGATGAGGCAAGGCGTGAAAAATGGTTAATGCTTGAAGGAAGGAACAGGAAAATGCAGTAATGAATAATGATAAGCAAATAGTGTAAAACAGCATAAATGATTGGACGTTGTGAATAAACAATTTGATGGATATCTACATAGATAAATTGATACATAAAAACACAAATAAATGCATAAAAGTAGACAAATGTAAAAATACCATTGTAAAAAAATGTAAAGTGTTTTTATTCTTAAATTCCTTCAGGTATGTAGTTTTCTTTTATCTTATTTTAAGCTCCTCGTGTCTCTCATACACTTTGTGGGTGTTGGCGGTGGGCGTCGGTCGGGCGTGGCAGCTGCTGGCTAACCAAGGAAACGAACTGCACTCTGCTCTGTTTTTGTTTTAATGCGACATTCGTGCTTCGTGCTTTGTGACATTCGTGCTTTCAGTGGTGGCTTAGTTTTGCGTGTTATGCGACACTCACAGTATTGTGTTTATGATGACTGAGGAAATTCTTGGTTTTTTTTTTGCTCTAACATTCTATCATCCAACACAGCCAGTCTGGTTCCCTCCCTCGAAATTTAGTCATTGTAAGAAAGATACACATTTTTCAGATATCTCATATTTTTTGTATTGCTCTGGCATCTTTATTTTATATTTTGTCATTGGAAGATTTAACATGTTTATATTTAAGTATTGTGAATATTACACATTCTTGTTTTAACTAGAAATATTTTACTAATGGAATGTTTACAAGATTCCTGTGAGAGAAGAATACGTGTTTGTATGCACTTATTGATCGCTACTGATCCTGTTAGTGATATTATGTTGGTGCTTGTTTGAATAAGTGAATAACTTTTTACATGTATAGCCAAGTTTATGAGAGAGAGAGAGAGAGAGAGAGAGAGAGAGAGAGAGAGAGAGAGAGAGAGAGAGAGAGAGAGAGAGAGAGAGAGAGAGAGAGAGAGAGAGAGAGAGAGAGAGAGAGAGAGAGAGAGAGAGAGAGAGAGAGAGAGAGAGAGAGAGAATGTGTGTGTGTGCAAGGGAGGTGAAGGGGGGAGGGCAAAGCGTGGTCAAGGAAAAGGAATTAGTGTGATCAGTGTCTATAAAGTGTAGCAGCAAGGCACAAACTTGTGATGACGGCGTGTTGCATGTTTCCAGCAGCACCACCCGCGCCTTCCCGCACGAGAACCAGTGAGATCGATGGGCGGTAACTATCGGTTGGTGGAAGGGGGAAGGTGGAGGCAATGTGACCATCTATTGCACCTACACGCCATCATGAGGTATGTGGGTGGAGTCATTCCATTTCATTTACATATCATACCCCGGAGTGTTTGCATTCATATAGTATGTTTTCAATACCTGTTACATAAGAGCATAAGAAAATAAGGATGCTACAAGAGGCCGCGAGACCTACACGTGGTATTTCCTGTTCATTGGAATTAAGTCAGAGTCCACGTGGAGTGTGCTAAAAAGGAGGTTGATTGATGATGATATGATTTAACACTCTTTTGGGTTCAGCATTAACACAGGTATATATAAGCTCAAAAATGGCGCGCAGGTACGTAAGAGAAGCTCACGTGAAGTTGGGTACATGTTTAGCTCATACAGTAAACCCTCTCTAAATCGAACCCGTATAATTCAAACTTCGGACAATTCGACCTGTTTCATGCCAGTTCAAATTTTTCAATAACTTTCCATAATTCGAGCAAGTTTGAATTATCCTTAGCCTTATTAGTGGGAGTCCGACCTCTCCCATGCGGTGCGTGCCGCGGCTGCCTAGCGTGATCTGATATATGATCATTAATAATTATCGTATAAATACGATAGGCGGAGGAAGAAAGCGGGAGGGGGAGGAGGAAGAAGGGGAGAAGAGGAGGAAGTGGGGGAGGGGAAAGAGGGACGAGGAGGAGGAAGGAGGGGAGAGGCGGAGGAGAAGGAAGGAGGTGAGACAAGGAAGGGAGGAGAAGAGGAGGTGGAAGGAGGAGAAGAAAGGGAGGAGAGGAAATGGGAGGAGGAAGAACTATTTTTTTAAAGTATCCTTCGCTGTGTATACAATCCTTCAGAGTCCTTCACGGGCCTCTTCGCTCCTTCACGCATCCTACAGGAGTCATGGGAGAGCATCAGAAGGTCCACAG
>JACEEZ010022317.1:1725920-1753420 GCA_016584305.1 Chionoecetes opilio | reverse complement strand
GTCGAGGAGCTCAGGGGAAATGGAGCCAATGGGTCAATCACCTAATGGGACCTGGAGCATCAGTACTCCCAAAGGGCATAAAGGGAGTAAGGAAACACGTATGAGGAGGGTCTAAAGGTATATTGAGGAGGTGTGAGAGTTTGTATCGTGAGGAGCAAAGGAAAGTGTAGGAAAATAGGGGGTAATGCCAGGAGGAGAGGAGTGTAGGGAAGGAGTGAAGAGGATAAATAAATGTGAGGTAAAGTGTGTGGACATGAGTCGATTGAGCGTAAAGGAGTGTTTTGTGAGGAGTAAGGATAAGGTATATTTAAGTTAATGGAGTGGAAAGTAAAATAAATCGTTTTTTAAGGGTATAGTGGGAACTGGGGAGGTTGTAAGAAGGTGGTATGGGAAGGAGATAGGGAGTGAGGGGAAAAAATGGGGAAAAAGTGTGATGGTGTAAATGGGAGGGAGGGTGACGTGAGGGCGCGGGAGAAAGTACCAACAATTTAATGGGTCGTTAGTTTGGCCGCAGCGTGTGAGCGAGGCAATAACGGGAAGTGGTTTTGCTCACTCCTGACAATTTAGATAAAGGGAAAAAAAGAGCACCATTGTCCAAGTCCAGAATATAGTGGAGACAAATAAAAGCAACTGCTATTAACACCAAGTAATTGATTTAAATACCGTATTAAACATTAAGTATTTGTATTAGAAATATATGTGAAGTGTTATAAATACCATGAATCTCGTGAATGATCAAAAAATGTGAAATATATATAAAATCAAAATGTTTTATGGTTCAAATACGAAAATTGGCTGGAATTAAAGAAGTCGAGATTATTAAATGTTTCGCTGCAGAATAACATTGAAACTCAGGATCTTGCTCTTAATGGCTCGGCAAAGTCATCAAGGTACGAGCCATTACCATAACACGGGAGCTGTTGGGGGACGCAGTGGGGGGGAAGGGGAGAGAAAAGGGAAAGGAGAGAAGGAAAGGAGGGGAAGGGAGGAGGAAAGTTAGAAGAGCCATGGAAAATGAAACAAAACTTGAATTTTTGAGAAGCATAAAAAAATAATGGTGTCTTGATAGAATACCGCATTGAATCGATACATTACTGACAGTAGACCTTACCCTGCAGCTGTGCATGAGGCAGTGCAAGGGCGTGCATGAGGCACCTGCATGACAAACTTTAGATAACATGTGTAGACAATGTGAGTTTTCGTGGCCCCTTCAGGAAGAAGTGTTACTGCTAACATAAATTTGAATATGTGGATGTTGCCTTCAAGTAACACCTGCACTGAACACCTGACATCAGACAAATGACATCCCCAATACAAAGACATACTCTACACAAGGAAATCAAATAACATATTGTAATAGTGTAAAAAATGCATGCTTAAAAGGCCAACTGCAAAACATCAAGAGGTCCCCCTTTCCCCCCTAAAAAAATAGTTACAGAAAAAAAAGACAAAGGGATTTTGATCAGGTGTGTACAACAGTTGCATGCATCTCATGTTGTCACTAATTTACATTGTTTTTATTGTGAACAGGTTGGGTTGAGAAGGGTGGGGGGGGGGGGGGGCACGGGGAGACCTAGACATGGGCTCAGAGGAAAAAATAAAGTAAAATATCCTGGCCATAACGTGAAGATATGAAGAAATGATAACAGAATGATAGGTTAGAAGCATGAAATAGTTGGTGGTAGGAAGGACATCCGGAGACATGCAGTAAAATGACGAGGGAGAAGGTAACAATCATGTCATATAATACGTGGATTCAACATGGCATATATACAATTCTTCAGTGATATCAAATTGTGAATTCTAAAAAAAAAAAAAATTATAACACACCAGTCAGAGCTGCCATTGTAACAGCAAGATAATAGTAATGATGATTATTTTATTTTTAACCCCTTGAATAATTATCTAAGTCATTGGGAATCATTAATTGTTTGCAGTGTTGGTATCTTGTTCCTTTTATGATCAATATTTAGGTCCCCTCATCTTGGGTACCATTTTATTCATTCTTGTTTGTTATGATAATGCAGCGTGGGTCTGGGAGTATCTCATCGCGATTGGTTACTGAGGCAAAGCAGGGGCGTGTTCACACCACACACACATCACGGGTATTGACGGAGACTGTTGGGGTGTTTGTAGTGGCAGTTGTTGAGGGTGGATTTATGTTAAAAGATATATTTTTCGTGTAACTGGGAACTAAACGTCAAATCTCTGGCAAGTAATCTAGAAAATATTTCTTGTCATTTATGGGGCTCGTTGTTGTGATGATAATAATATTTTTACTTGACTAAATCTTCTTGTACTGCTTTGTCATTGTTAACGATTTCCTGTCATTTTTTCTCACCCCACACACACAGTTGGAAGAGATATATTTACCATGATATTTTTTACAGTCGAAGGTCGAAGGATGTACAAAAAACATTTATATATTCATTTTGTTACCATGTGTTTAAATGAAAATACATATACATTAATATAGGTAAATAGATGAATCATATGTAACTACAACATGCATTTTTTTTGTTTTCCATCCCTTGTATTTACTGGCGCTACGTGTTCATTACAAGTGTTTTATGCACCAGGAAATATTATATAAAGTGTTAGATTATCATTGGACATTTTCTTTTCAGCAATTAAATACATCAGTTCTGATGGTTTGCTTTTACTGCACAACGTAAAAATAAAAAAAACGAGTGTTAGGTAACCAGCAATGTTATTCTTTAAATTTGTAACATAAATTATTAACAGTAAATAGAGCGTATGCAGCAAACTCTTGACCAAACGCCAAATTTAAACCGAAATTTATACTCGCCATTACACATCAATATCGAACGCCACCAAAACCACAAATAACACACAAACCCGGAAACTCACACGATTTCTTAGCCAATAGGAATATTTCAATGAAGTTAGCCAATGACCGCCACCTAGCACACTCCACAGTCCCACCCCAAATCCTCAGCTCCCCAACCCCTCAGCGCCACAGCCCCTCAGCGCTACAACCCCAACACAACACAAACTCTTGACGCTTAGAAACCTTGTCTTCTCCCACGTCCTGCCACACCCTCTGCACCAGCACTCACCTCCAGCACTTCTCTACACCTGCAAAAGGCTATTAGATTCTCCTTCTTCACAATAGCAAGTCGTATGCAAAACAGAGGCAGCAGGTGACATGACGAATGGAGGGAGGCCATGTAGTAGTACCTGTCTCACTTGCAATTATGGGCCGCTTATTCTCGAAAACGATAATGAAACCTTGTAGGCGACCGAAACTTAAGCATTCATAATCACAGTTCTTGAGCGTAATCGTAACCCTAACAGGACACTCTTAAAGACCACAACATCCGCTTAGCATCCCTATTTCTGACGAAGTTGCTGATGGTAATGGCGAGTAATATTGGTAATTGTCGTCTTGGTACTTGAAGAGAATGATTTTCATCACAGAAATGAGTGTTTGACGACTCTGTGGGAGCCTGTACACTTTATGTTTCCTGTCGAGTTTTAGAAAGCCGGAACGTAAAATGAAGGGTGGAGTTACATCTTTTTTCCTTAGATGGCGCAGGAGCTTACATGGGGTATGAATTTGCACGTGGGTCAGTTGATCATAAAGTGTTTTGATGATCATATTTAAGAGAAAAGTTAATACAGCGCTTTGATGGAAATTGTATTCAATAAACAATCTGGTTTCTCTTTTATAGAAGATGACGAAAAATGGAGCAATGAAAGGCCAGTGCGTCCAAAATACCAAAACAATCACGTCTACTTTCTCGCACGAGCAAAAAAAATCATAAAAGCCTCAATATTACACACATTGTGATACACAGATACGTTTCCTCAGCTAGAATCAACACGAGAAAAGTCACACAAACATAATACCGGAGATGATGCAGCCACACCGTGATATAAAATGACAAAGGACCCAAGAAAGTTGAGTTCATTGTCCTCTTAAGCAGCGGTTGTAATGCTGTCATTGGTGTTACGAGGATCTTCATAACTGACCCATGAATAATGCCGAGTACTGCCTTACCGAGGTGCTCTTCCTGTCGTTACTGTGGCAAAAAATACTTGATGACGCCTTTCAAGATTTGATGGACATTTCCGATGGTTTGTCATATTTTATGCGTTCTGCATCCGGTTCATACGTGTAATAATGCTATGTAGTTGTTGTTGTGCCTGTTTCTTCTCTCTATATCCGTTTGTTGTTAGCATTCTTGTGTTTATGCTCCATTATACTTGTCAGGTATACTATGGTTCATGTCTAGCGTCATGTTAATCTTTGCCGCTTAAGAAATGGCTTTTTTATTTTTTTATTATTATTGTTACAGCAAAGTTCGCAGCTATTTTTCTGGGGATTAGCGATCATTTTCCTCCTTCCTCCTCAATTAAGTCTTGTGGGTGGGATCTCACTTCAGGTTTTGATTTTGTGATATCGGAAAATTTCGTATCAACCCAATTGTTATATTTTCTTTTTCCTTTGCTATAATTCACTCTTTTTCACCTGTTCCGTTGGTATGATTATATTTGCTATGTATATTTCGTCTTTTCTATTTCTTTTCATTTTGTGTTACTCATCATCATAACCAAACGTCCTCTTTCCTATACACATTTTTTCTGTTCCATTCACATTTAGCTCTTCATCTCCTTATCTCTACCATTTTTTTTCTATATCTCTCTTTCCATTCCCTGATGAGAGACACCTATTATATAACCCATTAACGAGCCTCTAATGACATGTTAATCCCATTAGTACGGAGCAGCAGGCTCATATTTGGCCCAAACGACACCTAAACGATACTCATTAAATATCGTCCTCTGCACCTCTTTCTTTACTTATTTAGCTTAACAGAAGAAGAAAATGAGGAGGAGGAGGAGGAGGGAGGAGAGGAGGAGGAGGAGAGGAGGAGGAGGAGGAGGAGGAGGAGGAGGAGGGGAGTGAGGAGGAGGAGGAGGGGAGAGGAGGAGGAGGAGGGAGGAGGAGGAGGAGGGGAGAGGTGGAGGAGAGGAGGAGGAGGGAGGAGGAGGAGGAGGTGGAGGAGGAGGTGAGGAGGAGGAGGAGGAGGAGGAGGAGGAGGAGGAGGAGGAGGTGGAGGAGGAGGAGTGGAGGAGGGGAGGAGGAGGAGAGAGGAGGGAGGAAGGAGGAGGAGGAGGAGGAGGAGGAGGAGGAGGAGGAGGAGGAGGAGGAGGAGGAGGAGGAGGAGGAGGAGGAGGGAGGAGGAGAGGAGGAGGAGGAGGAGGAGGAGGAGGAGAGTAGTAGTAGTAGTAGTAGTAGGAGGAGTAGTAGTAGGAGGAGGAGAAGGAGGTAATGGAGAAGAAGACGAAAACGGGGGATGAGGAAGAGGAAGAAGGGGATGGATTCATGCTATCGATGTTTAGTATAAGAATTTCTAAATATTTATTCTGGGATCCTTGTCTACAGTCCTCTTTTTTTTTTGTTATGTTACGGTCATTGGCTTTTATCGAACATTTAACCGAGATAAATTAATGGATACGTGAGCCCCTAAAGTGAATGTATGTGAAAGTCTATAGACAAAAAATGATATAGTACTTCAAGGTTTAATGAAGGATGGTGAGTAGAAGGGAGAGAGAGAGAGAGAGAGAGAGAGAGAGAGAGAGAGAGAGAGAGAGAGAGAGAGAGAGAGAGAGAGAGAGAGAGAGAGAGAGAGAGAGAGAGAGAGAGAGAGAGAGAGGAGGAGAGAGAGAGAGAGAGAGAGAGAGAGAGAGGAGAGAGAGAGATGAGGAGAGAAGAGAGAGAGAGAGAGAGAGAGAGAGAGAGAGAGGAGAGAGATGAGAAGAGAGAGAGAGAGAGAGAGAGAAAAAAAAAAAAAAAAAAAATGAGGGCAAGAACAGAAAGGGATGAGTGAATTTGACATAAAAAGAGAAAAGAAAAGCGGAAGGGGTGGAAAATCTTATTGTTTTATACCCATCGTCACACCTGGACTCACCTGCGTACACTTAACTTGGCGTGAAATGCATGAACACTCATTATAATTATATGGCTTCATTATACACCAAAAGAAAGACTTGATAACATTCCAAATTTTCCTTAACTATCTCATAAACAGTGATTTTCCCTCCCATGGCTTGGTCTGAGGCGTTGTATATATATTACCTTTCGTCCCCTGATAGTGTAGGAGGGGGAAGAAAGTAATCATATGTTAAAACGTTGGATAAGGAAAAATACTGTCTTCATAACTATCTTTGACCCTTAAGATACTGTATAGGCAAGATAAGATAAGATTTTCATCCTATCTAGACACTTTGCAAGTACCAACTACAAGGTTATTGACTATACAAAGCGCCGCCACGTCAGCACGAACTAGGCGGACTCGAACCGCTGACCGAATGCGCAGGGACGCTACACATTGCAAGCTCACGTCTCTACCAACCTTGCCGCCCTGACGGACTACTGTATAGGCAACAATACGTGGTGGTCAGTAACAACCTCACCTGAATTTTGGATTTTCTCTCAAGATTTCTGTTCTTTTGACTTTATTATGATGTGAATGATAATTATAATTATTGAATCTGACTTGCGAGTAATACTAGGATGGTCATAGACTATAGCATACGACTTTTGTGTATGATGGCGGCAGGGAAGGAGTGGAGTGGATGCGGGGTGTGGATGGCAGGGTGCGTCAGCGAGCCACCCACACCGTAATGGAAGGGATCGTAATCAGGGGCCTCCAGATGGGACTTTCGCCTTTAGGGTCATGATATAAAGTATTACTAATTGCATTCAGTTTGTCTTTCATTTATGGCTTCCCTCTGCGCCATTACCCAGCATGGGGGGAAGGGGGGCAGTAATGTATGCTAATTACCCTCAGCTCACCTGTGCCAAAGTGCAGGTGCGTATGAGGTGCCATTTGAGTGATCGCTTTGATAGCAAATAACTCATTTGTAATTAGAATTAAGATCTAGAGTTAGAGGTTAAGGCTCATGTGTGTGTTGGTTCTGCAAAACATCTTATTTCATTGCAGCGATTCGTCTCTGAAGAAGGAATTATGATGTTCATCTAATATCCAAATCCATAATATTTTTTTGTTATAATGTTTCTTGATGTGTCAGTATGCGATTCATTACCTTCATCTTGGAAGTATCATTACATATATACGTAATTTGTCTTGGCTTAAGCGTCAATCAACTATTATATTGGTATTAAGTATTCCTGTATCACATCTTTACCCTCCTTAACTTTTTCGTGCTTCCCATTCAAGACTCCTTCCAATTCTTCCTTCTCTTCATCTTCTTTTTTGTTTCTCTGCCTTCCTCCTTGACCAAATAACCACCAGGACCACAAAATAACCATGTTAAAACTACTGAAAGATATAGATTTGTTAGCAGTGAGGTGAGAGAGGCAGAGTTAGTCTGACATGAAGACGAGGCGGACAGAGGAGGAGGAAGAGGAGTAGGGAAGGGCAAGATCGTGAGCTGTAATCACCCAACAACTTGAAATTAACACCTGTAAGCAGCCTCGTAAACCCTATTCCCCGCACAGTCAGGCAGTTACTCTCACCCTTACGTCCAGTCCAACAGTTTGTGTGGGCGATAATGGTGAAGATGATTCCTGCTTCTCCCTTTCTCACTCTTGACCACACGCAAAGAAACCAGAAAGAAAATAGCACGTCTTCTACATATAGTTGACCCTACATCGCTGTTCTTGATTTTACCCCTTAGATCGAGTTATCCATGGCCTTGTATGATGACTAAGTGATGATTTGATCAATTTTCCTTGGCTTATCGTTGGTTGTGACAAGGCGCAGTGCAGTAGTTGGAGCGTATGATAAGGATTATGTATATAGTAGTTCTGGGCGAGATAAGATTACGCTATGCATTAGTATTTAGGGGTAGTCCATATCTCTCTCTCTCTCTCTCTCTCTCTCTCTCTCTCTCTCTCTCTCTCTCTCTCTCTCTTTTCTCTCTTTTCTCTCTCTCTCCTCTCTCTCTCTCTCCTCTCTCTCTCCTCTCTCTCTCTCTCTCTCTCTCTCTCTCTCTCTCTCTCTCCTCTCTCTCTCTCTCTCTCTCTCTCCCCCCCCCCCCTATAGCCACAGGGACAACCGGCGTCTGTGCATCCATACGTTAGATTGCAGGACTATATCGTTGCTTACGGTGAGAGTTATAAACAATTCGGTATGTTGGCAAGGCCTGTGTGCTTGTCTCTGCATGGCTCTTCTCCCTTACCCCCCTCCCCTTCTTCCTTCTCTCCCATCTGCTGGTACCTCCTCCGTCTCTCTGTTGTCTCCGTATTCTGTGTCTCCTTTTTCTTCCTTCCTTTCTCCTCCACCTTCATGTCTTCTGCTCCCTCCTCCACCACCTCCATATATGTGCTTTCCTCCACATTATCGTCCCTTCCTTCAGTTCTTGAGTCGGTGAAGGAGAGAAATGGGAGAAGGGATATAGACCGAGAAACGGGAGGAAGTTAAAATGGGTCCTATGCATCTTCAAGCTTCACATCCTCAGCCTCATCATTCTCAGTCATAACCTATTGACCTCCCCTCTCTCTGCATCTTTCTCTTCTCTTCCTCCATCCTACTCGCTCCTCCTCCTTGGTCCTTAACCTATCCTACTCACCTCTCAATCATTCCACCTCCGCCTATTCACGCCTCTCTCCTTCCCTCTCTTCCTTAACCCCCTTACTGTTGGTGTCTCCACTGTTTTTCCTCCTTTACCTCGCCGCCATCGCCACGGGGAACACTTTGGGCTGTCCATAAAATGCCACTGCTGTGAAATCGATAATTGTTAGAAAATCACGAGACAAAAGACAAGATTTCCTCACGGCCATGCTGTTTCTTCATCATGCAAATCTGACACGGTTCCCCAAACTCTCTCTATCCCCTGTAGCCCTTCCCCTTCCCTTCCTTCCACCATGTCTTTCCACACAATGCTCTCCCATCCCCCCTTCCACCTGTTCCTCGGTCAACCGTTCCACTTGCTTTCCATCTCCATTCTATTTCTCTCCTTTTCCTTCTTATCTTTGCCTTTCTCCCGTCCATACACTTCCAATACTCTCCTTTCTCCCTTTCTCCTTACTTAAAGTAGAAATAAGTAGTATGGGTGGCTTAAATAGGGATTAATAATAATAATTATTATACTGAAAATACTATTACTGATCGTTGTATTGAAGTAATGATTACTCTAGCAATGCCTATCAAAATTTTATGTCTTGTAGTAAGTTTTGTCTAATTTGTGGTTTTTAAAGAATATCTGGAAGTATCATGTCATTTTGAATTGGCTGAAATACGGACTTCTAATCATTGTAACTGAAAATTGACTCCATATACGTGTTCAGCATGTCCGATAACTGCAAGGAACAAATTTTCAAGCAAATCTACTTTTCAAAAAATTTGGAAATTTTGCAAGGGTAGTTAGTACCCCATGCAAAATTTGCAATATTTTTTGAAAAATAGACTTGCTTGAAAATTTATTCCTTGCAGTTTTTGGGCATGCTGAACACGAATCTGGAATCGTTTTTAAGTTACAATGAATAGAAGTCACATTTTTTTTATATATAGTCCGCATCTGTTCTGTAATGAATTGGTCTTATTGTCTCTATTAGGTCGATAACAGACAGTTTTTATCTTGTATTTATAAGTTAACGATACTAATTAGATATACAATGTTTTCTCTATGTGCTATGTGAAATTAAATGGTAGCAAGCTGTACTAAACATCTTTTTAAGCGATTTGTTTGTGGTTAGTGACGCATCATTGACTTTCGCTCTGTGAGTTCAATGAGTGGAAGGGGCGTACCCACCACACACCTGCTGGGCGATGCAGGTGTGTGGACCAGGTGGCAGGCAGGTGTTCAAGGATACAAGTAGTACATACACACCATCACTGTAACATGTCATTAAATGTTGACTATCAAACCAAAACTTTGTGTAGAGTTTTTATCACGGTGGCAGCTGTCGTGGCCTCGTTACAATTTTCTCTTTTAATAGCTTTTTTCTTTAGTATTTAGTGTCTTATTTGATGTTTATTATCATATCTACGTATGTTTGTGTATTTAGAAGCTTTTATTGCCTATATTCATGGGCCAGTAATGACCTGTACTATTACTATATTTAGAACATAAGAACATAAGAAAATAAGGAAGCTACAAGAGGCCGCGAGGCCTACACGTGGTAGTTCCTGTCACCTAACACTACCTACATCCACCTTTCATCCCCATCCATGAACCTATCCAGCTCCCCTCATTTGCTCCCATAGGCATATAATTCATAGTGTGTAACGACTTGGCTTGTTTATAACCTGTGATTACATTCATTGATAAAAATAGGGCAGTCATCAAATGTTACGATATAAGCCATTACCTGATTCGATATCTTGTTGAATATTCTGAGAGATGCCAAACAATATCGACAGTTTTCGATTCAATTTCGAAACTCTTCCATCTATCTCCATCTCATTCTGATCTCTCTCCATCACTCCATCTGCGTTCTCCTCTGCCTCATCGCTCTTTGGTCAGAACATAAGTAGAAATTATGTGCCTTTATGGGATGCCCTATTTTTCTCTCCTCTGCGGCGATTTAAGAGAGTTGTGTGGTTGACAATAATGAAGCAGACTCGTTTTTTCCCCCACCGAAGCTCTCGTAGTCAGGTGGTGTTAAGGATGACTGCCCAAAAGCCCAAAATGCGTTTCTGTTGTTGATTTCCGAACACAGAAATTCCGTCAATGAAGGAGTCGACCCAAATAGAGAAAAAAAATACAAAATACACACACGCGTAACGAATTGAAGATTGATTGATTTAATGACTAAAAAGGTGAATGTGCCAGAAACGAATTGAAGAGACAAAAGAAAAATCACAGCTCGACTATCTCACCTATGCATAAACAAGATGAGTAAGTAAATAACACTGGAATGGGGTTAATAGATGATAAATATGTCGGAAATGCGAGAGGCCTTCGTTTCACAGGGACATAAAGTTATCAATCCGTCGTGTGTCATGTCACTGTGGTCGGCATGTCACGTCCCTCTAATCAAGCTCCATCTGTCAAGGCAAATCTACCGTTGAACTAGTGCCCTGAACGAATATTTTGTATTGCTATTATGGACATTGTATTTCTCGCGTGTGGTGGTGATGGAGGTGGTTATGGTTGTTATGGTGCAAAGTTGTGGTGGTGGAAATGTCACTGGTGGCGGTGGTGGTGGCGGTCTGGACACTCGGCTCGGTCACGCGACATCCTGACACGCGTCCACCTGGTATGTGGTGCTACTATGTTGGGGTTGTAGGTCATATTTGTTTACGTCTTTTTAGCAGTTCGGTATCTTGTGCTTACACCCATTTGCCCTCATTCTCGTACTGATGCATAGTCTGGCTAATACTACAATATATTCTTACTACTACTATCTTCCTAATGCTTCTCATAATGAGTATGATGTTCTGAAAGACAATCAGAATGACTTTGTACGCGTAACATCGTGTTTATGATCTTTCTCTCTCTCTTTTTCTCTCTCTCGCTCTCTTTCTCTCTCTCTCTCTTTATATATCTATCTGTCTATCTATCAATCTCTCTCTCTCCTTCTATCCCTCGCTCTTCTTCTATCTCCCTTGAGAGAGAGATTGAAAAGAAGTTTACTCCTGTGCCAGGTAAGTATGCCCAGTCTGCAGCTACCAATACAGTTAAAACTCTGCGGTAACACTTTGCCGTGTTTCACTAACTCTAGACTTAATATTGTTATATGTTATTATTATTATTGCTATTAATATTTTTATTATTATAACACTTAAGTGCAGATAAATATGACTATTCTTCTACCTTATTATCCCGTTGAAAAATACGAGACCCCTTAGCAAAGACGTGGCCTTAAAGAGTAATGAGTGTCAATATGGTCCATTCAGAGCTGGCTAACGACTCTCTCCGAGGCGCATAGCGTGATGTAAATTACGCTTAACCAGTCGCAATAATGACGCGCAAAAAGATGTAACGAGGCATAATTGAATCTTCGGGGAATGTTGTAATGACAAATAATTAGGATGCTTATGGCGGGAGTGAGTACAGAGGTGGGTGGTGGTGGTGGTACGAGCAGAAAAATAATTATAATATTATTGTAATGAAAATAGCGATAATTAATTGATAACTGGGATGATAAGATAATAAGTTGTATAATTAATGTCATAAAATAACGTAATTTCCCCGTTTTTTTGTCATGCTGTAAAGAGAGGTAGGTCTTATACGATTATGGTTATATTTCTTTGTTTTATTTCCTTAAGGATGTGCAGATGATGCTATCTGTACGTTCATTAAAATTTGCTGCATGTTCGTTGCACCTTACCTGTTATTACCAGTGTCTGACATTAATGCAGTGAGTAACATAAAGTTAAATGGGGATGGTTAGCTCACGTACGCATAACATAATTGAAATAAAACGAAATATGTAACACCATCCTTTTATTTCACTGTTACATCTCACAAATAACATTAAAAACACACCCTAGAGTAACATTCAGTATGATTTCGTATACCTCACCTGCTTCCTGACAACATTACATCAATTTCTCTTCATGCATAAGTAAACGACAACAACAACTCAGTAGTAAATAATGTGAAATATCTGGAATTTATTTATTATGTATTCACGACCTCAACGTGCACGTAGGATCAAAGTCGTGTTGGTAGTTATGAGAATCCCAGCTTACCGTGAAGACGCGTGGATGGCATTACAGCAGGCAGTAGGGGCCGGGGCATGGCAGGAGGAGGGAGTGTCACCGCGTCGGGAGAGTTAATTAATGGTTTGCGGCAATAAATTCACGTGAACATCTGAAATCCAGGAGGAGAGGAAGGGTGAGGCACGGTGGGGTTGAAGGGGGGGTTAAGGTATTTCACCCACACAAACTTGGTGCATTGTCGCGTGCTGTAAGGGGACTAAATTGTAGTAAATTATTATTATTACGTTAGATTAAGGTGCAGGTGACAAGAAACACATATTTACGCATGTTTCTGTGTGTTTTCGGTACTATATTGGATGTGGACGACTTTTACAATGATAATCAGCGAGGTTGATTCATATTTCCCGCCCTTAGCTCATCATTGCAAGATGCATAAGTATTTGTATTGTGTTCTTATTGGTTGCTGGATAGTTTCGTCTTCAAATAAAATCATGGAAGTGTTTGATAATAATACAAATCAAACGAAGGGAAGATGACATAGAAATCAGAGAAAGTTTTTTTTTTTTTTTTTTTTTTTTAACATTACAAAGGACTGGCCAAGGCACACACACACAAAATAGGTAACAAAAAGTGAGTTTAGTAAGGGCAATATATTATTTGCTACATAACAATGTCTATCACGCGAAAAAGTGATTCGTGTTCTTTACCTTGTCCGTCTGCTCAGAGCTGCAAAGATTACTTGCCAAAAAAAAAACCATGCATTAGAGTACCGTAATGTATGTACTACTGTTTGTGAGAATATATACATCATATACGTATTGTTGCATTGTGCTTACAAGGTAGTTCATATTATCATAGTATATGGTTAACTACCTGATTCACAGCATCTTTAGGTGATTTAGTAGGGAGGGGGGCAGGGGAGTCGAGTCCTCAAACACTTAAACCATATTCCAGCCCTACATATTTTGGTGGTATTAAGCCTCGATCAATAATAATAAACGTTGTAGACAATATAAGTTGTTCCACATAATGTACTCGTATTCTCTCTGAGGCTACCGTCGTGCCTGTGAAAGTCAGGTCTGTGAAAAAATGTAATGAAACAATGACCCCTCTCAGATTTAGTCTCATTCCCTTGAGGAACCACCAGAGTCAAGCATACCAACCCTTGCGAATCACCTGTTGCTTAAAACATCACAAAATGCATCCATAACTGCACTATATCACACTTATTTCACCAACTGTGCATGCAATACATCATTAACGTCCTATTCTTCAGTATGATTACATGGAGGTTAATCAAGATAGCACAAAGTAAGGGTTGAGTTATACTTGGTATCTCCATAAACCCACCACAATGCTACCGTTTAATTGGCTGATGCATAAAGTCACGAACCAATGGGCGTGAAGCCGGTGCCTCGCCTTCCACACTTCCTCCCTCCGCCCGCCCGGCCGTCACGTTATACACGGTGCTCCTGGATTATTATTGATATATTTTGCGTAATTGGTGTTGCGTTGAGTGACGAGTAATGTTTGGTGGATGACGTCATTACTCATAAGTGGAGCGATTTAGTGAGTTGATTCAGCGGTGGACTTTGCTTGCGAAGAAGACGTTTGGAGGTGGCGGGCGGGCGGAGCTGGGGAGGCGAGCGCAACAAGGCAGTCTTGGACACCACTACCGCCCCCGGTGGGTAGTCAGTCTCCTGTACTGCTTTCCTGCTCCCTAAAACCAAGGCAAGCTGTGAGTATATGTGCTATGAGTTATACTACAGCTTAATACAGTAAAGTTACGTAGTTATAACCACATCCAACTATCATATCAATCAACATTTTTTTCCCCTTCCAGCAAGAGGTAATAAGGAAAGGTTGTGAAACTTTACGAAAGAGAATGGTCAGAGGGTGTTGTAATTATGGAAGAATTGTTAAGAGAACTGCGCAATCGTGTGACTAGACAATACTAATTACAAAAGGCGAAGATCTAAAGAGACACGTTATAGAGGGGCCTTGAGGGATGCGGTAAGACATGTATGGGGGAATAAAAGTCGACAAACGAGGGATTAAGGGGAAGTATGATAGGGAAGAGGGAGGGAGGAAAGGAGGAGGGAGGAGGGAAGGGGGAGGAGAAAGCGAGCTCACAGGTGGGCGGATGGTCAGGTGGGGAGGAAGGAAGGGGAGACAGGATACCGGTAGGGGGGAGAATCGGTGGTTCAAGCCGGTGAGGAGGAGGGAGGAGAGAGAGGGAGCAAGAGAGAGGGGGACGGGGGAGTAGCGAATTATAGAGGGAAGAGACCATTGGCGGGGAGGTGTGAGAGACTGGGCACTAATGGGGTAAGGTGGAGGAGGAGGAGGAGGAGGTAGTAAATGAGAAATCGAGCGTCTTTAGGAGGAAGAGGAAAGGGGGGAGGAAATAGTAGTTATAAGTTGTGGTAGTGTTAACCTCGATCATACGTGTTGACATTTAGTATGGGTGTGAAGGAAGTGTTGAGATTATCTTTACGAGGTATATTTTAGCAGGTTTAATAATTGTTACGGGAGTTTTTTTTCTTTGATTCTTTCACCACAACAAAATGATAAGTTAGAAATGTCTATTAAGGTATTTTGTTGTCGCTCCCTTCAATATCAATGCCTTGTCTTTGCTATTTATTGAATACAACTATTTATGTTATTGGTTATCGATCAATTTATATTTTGCCGGTTGTTTTGTTTCTACTGCGCAGTTTCTCAGCAGGCAACTACTGTGTATGTGTGGAGAAGGGGGAAGGGGTTGAGGTATGCGGAGGAGGGGTGTAGTCTGTGTGTGTGTGTATGCAGTGGCGTACCCAGAAAATTGAAAATGGTGGGGCTAATATATATATATATATATATCCTTGCAAAAGGACCCGTCAGGGTGGCTCGGTTGGTAGAGGTATGGTCACTGCTCGCGTGCAGTGTCCTGCGTTTGATCCCACCAGGTTCATCCTGGCGTGGTAGCACTTTGTATAGTCAATAACCTTGTCGTTGGTACTTCCAAAGTATCTAGATAGGATTAAAGTATCTTATATCGTATCCTTGCAAAAAAGGGGGGGCATGGCCGCATAACCCCCCTCCGCAAGGGTACGCTACTGCACGGGACCATGAAACTATAGCTAGTTTTCCGCAAAAAAAAAAAAAAAATAATTCATGGGTTTAAGGCAATATTTATGTTAGATGATTAAACCAATATGCTTGTAGTATTTTTTCCATATGTTATCATTCGTGTTTCACAGTCCCAAGTTCGGGTTTGGGTTAGCCAGCCAACCTTGTTAGGAGGCCTTATTTCTTTCCTTTCTGCCCTACATCATGGTGACCATCGATGTTAGGTGGCCAGCAAGAGTAAGTACGTGTGTATCATTGTCTATGCAAGCCACAGTAGGTCTATAGAGTCAGGGGAAAAAGAGTGAAATAAGGATTGTTTACATCGGGCAGCTTGACATTCCCACAGCCATGCATTAGCCAAGCGTTATCGCCAATCTGACATTATATTGGCGTTGATATTCTAATTCCTCGGTCTTGATAAGGGGGATTCTACTCTATAACATTTCATTAATAAATCGATAATCAATGAGAAAACAGTGGTTTGTGGGACCGTATTAACGGGATCATAAAACAATCCCATTTAATTTTCTTCACTTGCCCTTGAGCTATGATTTGCGGAGACTTATGACGTTTCTTTATTTATTGGAGGGTTTGTTCATTCAATTAAGCCGTTACTTACGCTGTCATGATATTTGTATAGCAGAAAGTACCCTTGTTGTTGTCCCTGTGACGTCATCACTTTCTTACGTGACCTTAACCCTTTATCGGGCACTCATAGAAATACTCCGAAATTCAAAAGTTCAATACCTGATATCTTTCATTGCAGATATTACAAGACTTTTTTTACTCTTGTGATTTTTTCAAAAGTTTGCAATTTTATGTTGCATATCTTGGTCAATGAAATTACCATATACAGTTCCTTGCCGGTCTATGGTAAAAAAAATTCCAACATGTGTACATATAAAAAATTTAATTAAAGAAAAATATAAACATATATTGTTAAAGGAACTTTTACTGAAATAAAAGAAAGTATGGAAATACAAAAAAACAAAAATGCTGATTTTATACAAATATTTTTCCTGAGGTACTTATACTGGCACTTGGTCACAAATATCACGCACCTATCAAACTCTAGTCCAGTCCAGTCCACTCCAGGCACTTAGGCAACTATCTCATGGTACTTTATGAAGTAGTTGCTCTCAGCATTGAGGCACAGGTTGACCTTGCAGACCCTGCAGAGCACGTTTGACCTCAAGATGTGCCCCTTTCTGCTGCAGAACTTGCATGTCTGGCGGGTGGTGTAGACAGGGGCATGGAACAAGGTCATGTCAAACATCACAGAGTTCTCTGGCACATGACTACAGTGTCCCCTGACAGGCGTGGGGACATCAACAGTGGTGTTGAGGCTGCCTGGAGTTGCCGAGCTTCTTCGGGGCCGTGATGTGCCTGGCCTTTGGCCGCTGGCACTCCTGAACACCTGGATCCTGAAGTTCTTCAGTGTCAGTCCAGTCTCAGCAAGAGCTTTGCAGTCCCACCTGTAGATGATCCAGGCATTGGTGATGCTGAGATCTATGACATATGCGAACATTCGCATGTACCACCTCTTGGCCATCATGGGGGTGCGGTTGAGGTGAACCAGCTTGTCGCTGTTGTCAATGTCCCCCATGTTGGCATTATAGCTCTTGATGACAGCACGGCAGCTCACATCCTCCTTCTTCTTGGTGTCACTGTAGTACCGGTGTCGTGTGGGCAAGTGTCTGTTTATGAGGGAATGTCTGTTTACTAACAATGGCAAAGAAAACGGGAGTTGAGGGGAGTAACAATTAATTTTGACAGGATTTTCTTGAAAATAACCTCATTGTGATTCCCACACAAAGTTACTATAATTAAAGTAAACCTAAACTTAACCTAACTTAACGTTTTTCTAACCTTACCTAACCTAACCGAAAAGGGAGAGTTACTATAATTAAAGTAAACCTAAACCTGACCTGACCTTACTTAACCTAACCTAACTTAACATTTTTCTAACCTTACCTAACCTAGCGGTCTGTCGAAAAGGGAGAGCGCGTGGAGAATATCCCGCCTGGACATGCCTTTGTTGATCAAGTCAAAATTAGTAATTACTCCCCTCAACTCCCGTTTTCTTTGCCTTTGTTTAGTAAACAGACATTCCCTCATAAACAGACACTTGCCCACACGACACCGGGAGACAGAGGATATGGGCTCCACCCCCATGTCTGGTGACAGCAGAGTGACAATCCTGTTGTCCTTCCGCCTGCATGAGGGCCAGGATGCCATCGTCACTAGTGACGTAGTCACAAGTACCACGAGGGACAGCCTTCTTCTCCATCTCCTTGATGGTCTTGAGTGGAGGCTTGCCTATCCTGTTGTCCCTGTCTGTCCCCGTGTATCTGCAGTTCTGGTCCTTGAGGTAACGAACATATAGAAGGAGAACGTATCTCCAGGCTGGTGAAGAAGTTGTCTGCGAAGATGGCTGTGGTGGTGGAGCAGGACATAGTGCTGGCCAGGACAGAAACTATCTGGTTGGTGGAACCCATGACTTCTTGTTCAGGTGTCAGGGGGACACCGGAAGCCTCCAATATAGACTTCCCCTGTTATAGTACCATGTCCTGATTAGGCCATCCTCAGAAACGCTGGCAAAAAACTTGAATCCCCATATGTCTGGCTTGTTTTGAATATACTGTCTAAGGTTGCCAGCTCTCTTACCTTTTTAGGCAACCATGACCTCATCCACAGGCTGCTTGGGGTTCTGTGGCTCACTTCTGAAAATAGTATTCATGAAACTGCGTCGGGCGTATGATCATATATAGATATACCCTTACTAACCCAAGTCTTAGGTGAATAGGGCGTATGATCAAATATGGTGTCACCATTTTTCACGCAATTAATTAACTAATTTATATAGATCCTAGGTAAACGACACCTATCTCAATATTTAGTACAACTATTCATCCGTATAAGGTGTGTGTTTCATGAACTTACCATTATTAGTTACGATGTTAGGGCCGTGGGCGTGGGACTGAGTAGAGGTGCAGACCCACACTTCACGAGCTCTGAAGGAAGACTGACGTTTGAGACGCTCTGGGCCGTAACTGAGTGGGCAGACACCATGGCGTCACTTGCTGTGACGTAGCCTAATCTTTGCTGATTGGCTGGGAAAAATCACCACGTTTCTACTGCTTCACAGAGAGGCGAAGGGGGGCCATTTTGGACGCCCACTTTAGTTACTAAATATGGTTCTTTGCCCGATAAAGGGCCTTAAACCATTTTAGAAAACACTTTTTATTACGGCTTCAATCTTGGATCTGATTACCCTTTTAGAATCGGCATTTCATAGCATGAATTTTGGTATACGTTTCCCCATTCTGAATGTGCTAATTAAAAACTCTATAAAAATGTGAATAAATATACGCGTTGTGGCAACCCCTTCTAACTCTGCATATTTTGATAATTATCTCACCAATTTCAGGTTTATGAGGCTTTTCGTGTTAGTCTGGTTCATGTCTGATATTTCCATATAGATAATGCTCTTAGTGAAGCGTGTTAATAGGGTATTTGTATGAAGGCTGGTTGTCAACGTCTGTCAAGTCAACGCTAGTTTTCCGCAAAAAAATAAAATAATAAAATTCATGGGTTTAAGGCAGTATTTGTGTTAGATGATTAAACCAATATGCTTGTGAGTATTTTTACCATATTTTATTATGCGTGTTTCACATTTCCAAGTTCTGGTTTGGGTTAGCCAGCCAACCTTGTTACGAGGCCTTATTTCTTCCCTTTCTGCCTTACATCACGGTGACCATCGATGTTAGGTGGCCAGCAAAATAAGTACGTGTGTATCATTGTCTATGCAAGCCACAGTAGGTCTGTAGAGTCAGGAGATAAAGAGTGAAATAAGGGTTGTTTACATAGGGCAGCCAGACATTCCCACAGCCATGCATTAGCCAAGCGTTATCGCCAATCTGACATTATATTGACTTTGATATTCTAATTCCTCGGTCTTGATAAGGGGGAGTCTACTCTATAACATTTCCTTAATGAATCGATGATTAGTGAGAAAGCAGTGATTTGTGGGACCGTATTACCGGGAGTGTGTGTATGTGTGTGTGTACTGTTTCGCGGGGAAGGTGTTGGGGTGTGCAGAGGGGGGGTGCAGTATGTGTGTGTGTGTACTGTCTCGCGCACACAACGCTCACACACACACACACACACACACCGCACACACACAGCAGTAGCAGTTACTGAGCACAGCACAGAGCTCCCCACGTGCGAATTGCAGAGTCGCCGGGGAAAAAAATGGCATACTCTCCTTGATTACGTTTAGGCATTATCTATAGAAGGTGTGTAAAAGGGCTTAGCGGAGAGACAATTTGTGTTTAGAAAGAAGAGCCTTTTATCTGCTGTTAAATGGTGGGGTGAAAAGGTCGTTTGAAATGGTTAGAAAGAAAGTGTTACCTATGTTCTTTTCAATTGGTTGTAAATATGTAGATGGAATACTCATCCCTAGTTTTAAAAGTCAAATTGTTTTGAAAAGAATTAATTTTATTAGCCTTAGGATGCCTTTTAGATCCAAAACTGAAGCACAACAGTCTTGTAATCACAGACGTTGGTGGCTATCGGATGTTAATTACAGGTCAGGAAAATAAAGTAGTCATGTGATTGTTATTGGAAGTCGTTAAGAATACCATTACCTTTTTTCTTGTAAGTATTAGCCTTTCAAGCAACGCCTACATTGTTATATACGAGTAGCGACCCCTTAAGAGGCGGCGCAGAGGCAGGATCGCACTTAAGTGGTGGTATCACGCCTCGTTAATTATAAGTACTGTCTTGGCCTTGTATTGTACGGCCATTACCATCACCCTTAACTACCGGTGTTGGTTATTGACCTCCGATTTGGATACATTTCTTGTCAATTTTTTCTTTAGATACACGGTTTTTACTAATTTCCTTTGAAAAAAAATTGCTGAAAGGGTTTAAGAGTGTTTGTCAGCTCTTATTACCTCTTGTTGGATATATAAGGAAAGAAATTTGCGCCTTGAACGATAAGGTAGCGCAGTGCAAGGTTGATTAAGACCTGCGATTCCTCTGTTGGTGTGAGTTGTGGCTCAAAACAGGGAGCCACGTGCCTATCTTTGCCTTAGTAATATATATAAACAAGTGGGGAAAAGAATAATTGATTCTGATTATACGTTCCATGATGGTTCGAACAAGTAAGATTTTTTTAACGAAGTACTTGATATTAATTAAACATTTCAAATATGTTGAGAAATTTTTCTCTTTTACGTGTGTCATCATGGCTACCAGCGGAGTGTAGGTAGCACATTGCACATGAATGTAATAAGTTTTCAATATGTGGAAACCGAACAATCATTTCGTAGTTAATGGCAATAAGTAGCGGTCATTGCGGTGCTGTGTGTCGGATATGAAGCCAATACTGTAGGTAATGGCAGTGATGGTGGTGGTAATAATGCCGGCAATGCACGCATGAGTGGTCGTATCTGATAGTTGTGATATTACAACAGCCGTATCTGTGCTCGCTCCTCTATGAATGTAAAAAAGAAAAAAAAAATAGGAAACTAAATGTCAAGATTTTAAGTGATAGCAAAGTTTATACACGGTTTTTTTTTCCATTGCTTACTTCTACCTTGCACCGAAGATTGCTAATTTAAACCTAATAATAGACCGCAGATGTTAAAGCAAATGCGCTGATATTATAGAAATGGACTGGACTGGACTGGTCTGGCTGTGAGAGGGTGAGGCAGTATCAGGTCAAGGTACCGGCTGGAGGGAATGACCTGAGCTATAGAGTGATGCTTCAGTTTTTGACATGACTAAATTACTTAAGAAAGAAAGGTAGATAGTACATTATTTTCATTTGACCCCCTCAAATCAGCTTTTATATCACCATTACACTTAAAAATAAGATCGAATGATAACTGAATTTCATGTTATGTTTCGTATAGCTGAGGTTAGTGTCTTTGTTATTTCTATAAGATAAGTATGGCGTGCAATTTTCATTTACGTAAAGTTTGTAATCCTAGTAGAACCCTCCTCTCGTCCCTAACGTAAAGAGTAAACACCACGAGGGGGAAGAATGAGAGGCAGAAACGCGTGGGAGGCGGAGGAACGACGAAGAGCCCTTGTCTTGTCCCTGTGGTGGGTGTCCTCGGCGGGTTATAGACACGACCACTGAACTAGTCGCCAAACATTTACACCGCAAGTTTAGGTTATCTGTCGTTGCCTCTAAAATGTAAATCAAACAAGTTGCCACACGATATACACAGCACTCCACCGTGACTAATGACTTAATGTGTATTGCCTTAAGTCTCTTCATATCTTTTAGCACATATGTATGGCTTACGAGTTTTTGTGTGTGTATATTTGAAGAAGGGAGGTGTTAAGTGTGTGTCTCTTGCGTATAAGTTTCATGAATATGTTAAATGAGTTAAACTAAATATTTTGCCAACTTTTTTTCCTATTCCTCACTTCAGAAACTTAAAGAATCTGTATATTGTGAAAAAAGGAGCGTGGGAAGTAAACTCTTTGACATTGTTGGTATAGAATGGAATCCCCGACGCCTAATGGTAACTCTTGCACATAGGTTTTATTAATGTGTTAAATGAGTCAACTAAATATTTTGCCAACTTTTTTTCCTATCTCCTCACTTCAGAAATTGTAAAGAATCTGTATATTGTGAAAAAAGCGTGGGAAGTAAACTCTTTGACATTGTTGGTATAGAATGGAATCCCCGACGCCTGATGGCCACTAACACAATCCTGAATCTCCCACAGATCTGCACCTGTACCCACGAACCTGCCCCCCCCCTGTACCCACGGACCTGCCCCCACCTGCCCCCCCCTCACCCTCAGGCCATGTGAGTTTGAGCTACACATTTGGTTCAGTATTTCTTGTTCCTCTGTTTCTCTGACTTTTTCTGCCTGGTACTTTTGCCATTATGCGCCATCCGGTGTTAAAGCTACTTTCTCTCTCCTTGTTTATGAAGGTTTTACACAAGAATTACTACCATATTTACCAGTACAGCTTCCTCTCATGATAATTTTACAGATCTATTTATGCATGGACATGTTTTACTGCTCTTTTCTGGATTCTTTTAATGTTGAGTGTTTTTTTGCTCAAGATGCATGGTGGGATACCTGCTTATTTTTCTTGTGTTATTATATGCTATGTGGCGATTTTATAAGGTAAGTCTTTGCGAGTTATAGCAGTGCAGACTAATGAAGAGAGCTAAGCATTGTGATTATGACTGTTACATAATGCTCCCACTTTACTTAACGTATTATTTTGGATGATTTAACGTGTGCATTAGGGCTTTGTACCCTATCAACAATTTCCTACCTGACTATTTTACTATTTTCTTTAATGTTACACCGGTACAATAGTGTCCATTTATTATACTTTTCACACTTATAATCAAACATTAAAGTGTTGAATCAAGTGCTAGAGATCTCTTACACACTTACACTTAAGAAACTTGGCAAATAAAACAGGTGGATGAAAATTTAGTAAAGGTTAGTGTGATATTATGGCAGCATAGCAGACCCGTTGTACCCTTCAATCGAGGCTGGAGGGCTGGCAGAAGGGGGCTATTAGAGGGGTCAAGGGGGAGAGGTCTGTGGTGCTAACATTAATTATAATGAAAGAAAATCGGTCGGAGGAGGAACTTAGTCAAGAAAAAAAAATGGAACCCCCCAATTCTTCAGGATGAGAGAGTGAGCATGATCGCGGAACCTGGCAGTGATTTAAGTATTTTGGAAGGCGGAGGGAGGATGGCGAGCAGGGGTGTAGAGAAAGAGGAGGACAGGGATGCGAGGCGTGAGGAGAACGAATGGGAGGGGGAGTGAGGAAATATAGTGAGGGGAAATGGAGAAAGAAACAGAAGGAATAAGAAGGAAAAGAACTCTTAATTGCAGATTTGGGGGCAAGGGGGAAAAGAGAGACGAGAGAGAGAGATGAGAGAGAGAGGGAAACGAGATGAGAGAGAGAGAGAGAGAGAGAAGAGAGAGAGAGGAGAAGAGAGAGAGAGGAGAGGAGAATGAGGAGGGGAGAGAGAGAGAGAGAGAGGAAGAGAGAGAGAGAGAGAGAGTTAGCAAGAGAAGAGAAAATAAGGGAATAAATAATAAGAGAATTAAGAGGAATAAGAGAGAGGAGAGAGAGAGTTAGCAAGAGTGAGAGGAGTTAGCAAGAGAGAATAATGAGAGAATATGAGGGAGGTTTCTATACGAGTGAGGGAGACAGAAGAAAGATGGGGATGGTTGGCAGTAGGGGGAAAAAGGTAGGAAGAGATTTCATGGAAGTGGGAGAAAGAGTTCAATAATCAATACTAGTGTCCCTACAGCTTTTGTGGAGGAGACCTAAATTTCATCCTGTTCCTCCCCTTTTTTTTTTTCCTCTCCTCATCTCTACTCTTCGCTCTCTTTCTTTCCCTCTCTCTCTTCTCTCTCTCTCTTCTCCTTCTCTCTCTCCTCTTCTCTCTCTCTCTCTCTCCTTTCCCCTCCCCTTCCTCTCTCTCTCTCTCCCTTCTCTCTCTCTTTTTCCTCCTCTCTCTCTCTCTTCTTTCTCTCTTCTCTCTTCTCTCTCTCTCTCCTCTCTCTCTTTCTCCCCTCTCTCTTTCTCCTCCCCTTCTCTCTTTCTCTCTCTCCCTTCTTCTCCTTTTCTTCTCTCTCCCCTTCTCTCTCTCCTCCTCTCTCTCTCCTTCCTCTTCTTCTCTCTCATCTTTTCCTCTTAATCTTCTCGTCCTCCTCTCCTTCTCTCTCTTTCTCTGTCTCTTCCCCTCTCTCTCTCTCTCCTCCTCTCTTTTCCTCTCTCTCTCTCTCTCCTCTCTCTCTCTTCTCCTCCTCTCTCTCTCTCTCTCTCCTCTTCTCTCTCTCTCTCTTCTCTCTTTTAACCATGTAAAAAAAGAATACCTGATTGAGCCAAGATACGGTCTGTGCAGATCCCCAAATTTAACATTGGGCTGAGTGTTGTTTTTCTGGGAAGCTTTGCCCAACGTGTTTCCTCCTTCTCTCCTCCTCTCTCTCTCTTTTCTCTCCCCTCTCTCTCTCTCTCTCTCTCTCTCCTCTTCTCCCCTCTCTCTCTCTCTTTTCCTCCCCTCCTCCCCTTCTTTTCCTCTCTCTCTCTCTCTTTTTCCGTTTGTCCTTGGTCTCTGTCTCTTCCTCGTCACGCCATGTCGTTATAAATTGAGTTCTTTTTTTGGGTCTCAATGGAAGAATTCGATTTTGACTTTCTCCTACTACGTCTTTTTTTCTATCGCTCGCCACCTTCCTCCAGCCTCCTCAGGGACTGCCACAGGGAAAGAAAGACACCTCACTGGCAGGTTGAAATGAACTTGTCACAATGTTTGGGGAGCTGACTGCCATTGGGTTTCGTGATATAAATGTGTATTATTTGTAATAGTATATAACAAAAGGGTGCATGTGTATATATTTATGTGAATTTATATATATTACTTGAAGTGCAATCATCGCAAAAGCCTATTTATTGTGTTTTATGTATTGGTGTTTATATATCACATTGTTAATTTGGCAATATGCTCTTTAATTTACACACATGTATTAATGTGCATATATAGTATTTACTGTTGTACATGTTTAGGCTCAATGTGCAAAAATATTAATTGAAAATAACCTTTGGGAATTGCCTGCATGTTAGCTTGGCTTGTTGTGTCGTTTCTGAATTATATTTGATTCGATAAAGAAAAAAATCATTTGTTTGGGGAGAACAGGTTTGTGAAAGTCTTTTGGAGGATAATTACCGGAAGAGATTGACTGATATTCCAACTCTTGGTAGATATCGTGTACTTTGCAGATTTTCCTTAGTGTGTTTTCCTTCAGAACATGTTGGTGTCAATAATATTTGGAAACTCTTTACCAAATATTGAAGTAAACAATTTTTTGCGTCATGATGATTATTTAATTATCGTTCGTCTGGTGATTATACTAAGAAAACTACTGAAGATAAGTAACCATAAAAAACTTTAAGCTTTTGGTGTAGATATACGAAAATAATTACAATCTTTACACATAGATATAGGCAATAACCGCTATTAGCAAGTAGGTCTACCTTTCAGAATAGGTACTTACCAATTTCAGTTTGGCAGCCGCTTATTTGTCTATTACAAGTCTTACAGTCTGGGCCGCAATTCACCGCCTTTATAGCCAACATGAGCAAATTTCAAGACGCAAATGACTGTCTTTAGAAGTACTATAACAGCTTAAATATTGCACTTCACTCATAATGGAGCTACGTTCGTATATATTTACCTTCGTAATTATACACCATCACTGAATGACTGCATAATGGTGGTGATAAATAAAAAAAAACATTTGCTGATATTAATAGTGATTTCAAAGGATTTAATTCGAGTCAGCGGGGAATTAGCTCTTCTTTGATGCATTTACCATTGTTAGACACCGTTAGATGGGCCAATTCAATACCTTATATTATCTTTATTGTCTATACCTCACTCCCGTACTCGTGCCGCCCTCTCTTCATAGACCCTGAAGAAGCTGAAACCACAAGCTGCCTTTTTCACCCCCAAAAGTACCCACCAGGGGTCTATAATTTGCTTCTCTTCCTCCTTTCTCCCTTGCGCTCTCTCTTTCTTGAAATTCTCTCTCTCTCTCTCTCTCTCTCTTCCTCTCTCTCTTCTCTCTCTCTCTCTCTCTCTCCCTCTCTCTCTCTCCTCTCTCTCTCTCTCTCTCTCTCTCTCTCTCTCTCCTCTCTCTCTCTCTCTCTCTCTCTCTCTCTCTCTCTCTCTCTCTCTCTCTCTCTCTCTCTCTCTCTCTTCTCTCCTCTCTCTCTCTCTCCTCTCTCTCTCTCTCTCTCTCTCCTCTCTCTCTCTCTCTCTCTCTCCACTTCTCTTTTGTTTTATCGTTTGGATTCTTATTCTTTCCGTATCTACATTTATTTTCCATCTTTCACTCCATTCCCTTCCGTCATTAGTTTCCCCTTGCAGTCCTTGTTCCTTTTCTTTTCCCCTGACGTCAACTCCCATACATCTCCTACTTATCCTCCTCCTTTCTGGGTCCACCTCCTGCGTTGTCTCCTCCCTAGTATATGTAGTACTTCCAAAAACGTCTTTTGAGCATATTACTTTCTCAATAGGTTTTTTCATTTTTTTTTGCATAAAGAATCAATGTTTATAATAGTCTTTTGAATATCGTGTCAACTATTTTTATTTTATTTATTATCGTCATAACTTTTCTCGTCATTTCTTTTGATCGAAGGAGAACGCAAAACTAGATAACCGACGAATAGATATCTTTACAAAGAGACAAACATACAGAAGATTAGAAAGCCAGCAAGTCAGACAGACAGACAGACAGACAGACAGACAGACAGACAGACAGACAGACAGACAGACAGACAGACAGACAGACAGACAGACAGACAGACAGACACAGACAAACTTCACGACTTTATCAAAAGAAAATTCACATATACACAGACGTTCTTCTCCTTTCTGAGAAAAAATCGCCAGCCAAAAGTATCATAAAATGCTTTCCAAATCTTTTGAATCAAGCTCGTATTATCACGAGTAGATTTCTCCCATAAGTTGTTACAGCTTAATATATGCGACTGGCCACTCAGAACGAAAATGCTGTACTGGATTTTATACAGAAGCTTATGTCCAAATGGAGGAGGGGGAAGAGAGAGCGAGAGAGAGAGAGAGAGAGAGAGAGAGAGAGAGAGAGAGAGAGAGAGAGAGAGAGAGAGAGAGAGAGAGAGAGAGAGAGAGAGAGAGAGAGAGAGAGAGAGAGAGAGAGGAGAGAGAGAGAGAGAGAGAGAGAGAGAGAGAGAGAGAGG
>JACEEZ010022317.1:1705920-1723420 GCA_016584305.1 Chionoecetes opilio | reverse complement strand
GGGAAGGAGGCAAGAGGAGAATAGGAAGCAGGAAGAAAATGGGAGAGATTTAGTTGGCACAGATAGAGGAAGAGGAAAAGCTAGCAGGTAGAGAAGACACTAGTGCTCAGGAAGAAAATCCCGCCTAGTAGGAAATCAGAGGGAGGAAGGAAACGAGAAGCTCATAGAAAGAAAGGAGAAAGGAACTCGTCTTCGACTGGGACTTAAATATAGGTACCATTAATCATGACTTCCCTTCCTCCTTTCCTTTCATTTCCTTACCACCACCTCCTCCCCTCCTCCTCTCCTCCTCCTCCTCCTCCTCCTCCTCCTCCTCCTCCTCCTCCTCCTCCTCCTCCTCTCCTCCTCCTCCTCCTCCTCCTCCTCTCTCCTCCTCCTCCTCCTCCTCCTCCTCCTCCTCCTCCTCCTCTTCTCATCCCTAGCTGCCACCCTTTCCCCCTTCCCAAAATCTCTAGAGTGGTCGCCTTCAGTAGCACTTAAGAAACACACACACACACACACACACACACACACACACACACACACACACCACACACACACACACACACACACACACACACACACACACACACACAACACATACACATACACACACACACACATACACATACACACACACACACACATACACATACACACACACACACACACACACACACACACACACACACACACACACACACAGGAAGGGGATAACTTGGAAGACGTTGTGTTTTGACGTGTCCTCCTCCTTCCTTCCCTCCTTAGTCTTCCTACTTATTGACTTGCTTTTTCCTGCTACTGCGCTAGATCCCCCTTCCTTTTTTTCCCACCCTGGCTCCCCATCCTATTTCTGTCTTGTCTTTTTTGTACATATGTTGACAATCTTCCTGACACTTCTCTTTTTGCAGTACTTAATGTCTTTGTAATTTATGCGTTGTCACATTTTTTTTCCTTCCCTCTATTTATATTGCGTTTATAGAAGAATGTGTTCAAAAGTTTTCTATTGTTTTCAGCCATTTTGGGTTTTGCAGAACTGAACTTCAATCAATAGTAACGTATAAGAATTGATTATTATTTTTTTAACCGCGTATTCCTTTTATATTTCACGCAAAAGCTCCTCTCAATTTTCCTTTGCAGTTAAGTGTATTTTTCTCATATTCCCTTGTTCTCTCCCTTTGTTTGCCTTTCCAAGAACCTTCTCCCTCTTCTCAACTCTCCTTCAGACTCTACTCTTATACTCGTGTACCCTATCGCAGTGTTTCGTCCTTTATCAAGTTTCTTTCGTCCTTATACAACGCCTGCCGAAGAAGGAGAGAGAGAGAGAGAGAGAGAGGGAGGGAGAAGGGGCGGGGTAGGAAGGCAATGGGTTGGTAGAATTAATGGTAACTGAAGTAGTGTTGGTGATAGCGAGGGAAGTGGTGTTACTGGTGAGGGTAGGTGGTGATATTGATGGGGGCATCGGCGTCGGAGGTGGTGAAATAGCGGCTCATCTCTGTTTGTTGGTGATGCATGGGAATGGGGAAGGTAGCTGTGACGATGGGCTGTGTAGTAGTGTATTGTATTGTGATGTGTGTGGGGTGAGAGTTGTCGTCTGGTGAGCCCATTGCTGTGGTTATGATGTGCTGTGTTGTAGTGCTGTTAAGGGGGGGAATGTAAAGGTGTAGTAGTGTATAGAGGAACTGTGTAATGGGATCATGTTATGTCTGAGGTAGTAGTAGTAGCTGTAGTGGTGGCAGTGAAGGTAGTGGTAGTGGTAACGTTGCAGTGATATTATAAACAAAGAAAGTTAAAGTGACGGTGATGGTGATGCTGGCGGTGATAAGAGATGCTATTAGTGGGGAATGGAGAGGGTAACTGGCACTTTGGGGATGCTGTAGGTTAACATTATCCCCAAAGCTAGAGGAAGAAGAGGGGAAATAGACAGCAACATCCCCTAACCCACCATCTGCCCCCCTGTGGAACAAGCGAACGAAAACGCGAGAATTAGAAGATGGGAAACTAGAGTGTATTATTGGCCTGATGTTTCTGTGTGGTGTGTCGAATAACGGTCAGGATACAGTGCGGTAGTGGTGGGTGGTGGGGGGTGATGGTGAGTGTGGTGCAGGTTGGGGGAGCGGCTTTAGGTGGGCGTGGCGGTGATGGTGATGGCAAATGGTGGTGGTGGGAGGCTTGAGAAACGCCACCACCGCGCTTAATGTTTCTGTTAGGCCACCAATGTTACGGTTATGGTCTTGCTGGTGCTGTTATTGTGGTGGTGGTGGTGGTTGTCGCTGCTGCTGCTGCTGCTGTTGTTGGTACTGCTGCTCCTTGTTGTTTTGTTATGGACTCTTCTGTTGTATAGGTGCGATATTACCTGGTTGATAGAGTATTAATTTCAGTATAGTAGTCATTATAATCATATATAAGACAGCCAAAATCTTAGCTTTCTTTATCAGCCGTTGATCTTACTACCTGCACTTAATTCTAGCATTCTAGCAACCCTCTATTGAGTTCACCACCACCTCGGCTCAGAGCTAATACTAACACCATCCACTCCCACAAAAAACACACACCTACTACTGTCACCGTCATCACCATCTCCAGCACCACCACCATCACCACCACCATCACCACCACCCGAGGCGCTGTCGGTGGTAACGGAAGATAATAGTCAGGGTACCATTGGTATTGGCAGTGGCGTTCGGTGCTGTGTGAAACTGGGTGCAATGGAAACCCTTAATACCGCTCGGAATAGGCCACTGTACCTTAATTTACAGTCACATATGCATTTTTTTGGGGGGTGAAGCAGATCCGTTCTATTATCGGAGTTGGAATGAGTCTATTGGAAAATTTAATACTATTACCGTCACATGTGATAATAATGGGGAAAATTAAGGAAACTGGAACTATCGGGGGACGCTTCTCTGTCGCCCATAACTGCCACGGGGTAAGAGGGAGAGGCCTAAATAGAGATAGAGATGCCTGCCTGGGTGTGTGGAGGGCTGGGGGGCTGGGGGGATGGGGCTGGTGGGGGAAGGTAAGGGAGGAGGAGGGAGGAGGGGTCCACCATCAATAACTGTATTGCGCTTCTATCTTTGAGAACGGTTATGGGATGCTGGTGGTGGTGGTAGTGGTAGTGGTAGTAATAGTAGTGGTAGTAGTAGTAATAGTAGTGGTAGTAGTAGTAATAGTAGTGGTAGTAGTAATGGTAGTGCGCTCTAGACCTTATAGTTGTCTCTATTTCTACTATTTCTTCATATTTCTCTGCTACTGCTTCTTCATCATGTTCTCCTCTCTCTCTCTTCTTCTCTCTCTTCTCTCTTTATCTCTCTCTCTATCTCTCTCTCTCTCTCTCTCTCTCTATCTCTCTATCTCTCTATCTCTCTATCTCTATCTCTCTCTCTATCTCTCTATCTCTCTCTCTATCTCTCTATCTCTCTATCTCTATCTCTCTATCTCTATCTCTATCTCTATCTCTATCTCTATCTCTATCTCTATCTCTATCTCTATCTCTTTCTCTTTCTCTTTCTCTTTCTCTTTCTCTTTCTCTTTCTCTTCTCTCTCTCTCTCTCTTCTCTTCTCTATTTTTTTTTCTCTCTCTCTTCTCTTCTCTCTCTCTCTTCTCTCTTTCTCTCTCTCTCTCTCTCTCTCTCTCTCTCTCTCTCTCTCTCTCTCTCTCTCTCTCTCTCTCTCTCTCTCTCTCTCTCTCTCTCTCTCTCTCTCTCTCTCTCTCTCTCTCTCTCTCTCTCTCTCTCTCTCTCTCTCTCTCTCTCTCCTCACCTCCTTCATATTTGTTCCTCTACAACGGCAAGGCTAATTAGGGGACGCGACGATTCAATTATCCAAATTCACTGTGTTAAATTGAAAAGCGACAGATATTATTGAGCGTTTGTGGAGGCCAGAGGCAGATTAAAACAGGAAAAACGAGTCACGATGAGAGGATCACCGCCTATAATTGGATGTTTTTTCCCCCCATCTCCTTCCCTTCACCTCTGCATTTGCCATTGAATTGTGAGATCAGCGACACTGAATATTAATGTTCATCTTATTATTGCCCATCTTGTTATATAAAAAGGCTTACCAGGTTGTCGAAAATTACACGGTTTTGTTCCCATTTCCCACAGGCTGTTATTAGTCTAGCACGTGATCCAAAAGATGCTTCTTATATATGGTTGCGATGGGGGCGGTTTTAGCCTGACCGCCCGCGTTGGTTACCATGGCGACAGATGATGCTCCGTTCGAGGGCGTCAGCGAGGTACAGGAGAGAGCTTGACATTCAATACATTCCACTCGTAACATTAACCCCAGTAGCGACTATGTGGTTTTTTGTTCTGTATACACACTTAACCTGCGCCATAGACGGTGCATCTCGCCTTGAGGACTGTGCCGCGCGTGTCCTTCGAGGCGAGTCCTGAAGTCTAGGTCTGTGCCGGGGATGCGTAGCTCGATGCCGTCTGGACTCACTGCGGAAGCCATATTGGAAGGAGGCGGAGCTACGGCCACACGTCTGGTGCTATAGGCAGGCATACACGGCCGGAAAATTCCATAGGCCTATTGGTCCAGTATTCCCGTCATGTACGGAATGGACACTGTCTATCAGGAGATGTAGAATTCCGCGACGGCCGGTAAATATTTCACTTATAAGGTGCAGCGGCGGGAGGGCGGTCCTCCTGGGAGCAGCCATTTACGCGAGCCACTCTCACTGGTCGGCGCGGGAGGTGTTCATAACGAAAATTTGTGATAAGCCACCAAATTCTTGACGGTCTTTCGAACAGTCATTCGGTCATAATCCCAACGACAGAATGGGATGGGAGGCGGCGGTGTCACTTGCTGAGGCCAGCGCCGAGCGCGGACTTCATGCCCACTTGAACACGTAAATATGGAAGCAGGAGGTGTACGGGCCTGCTAGATCCCTAAATTGTGGAGATAATTCAAGAACAAGCGAGTCTGCAGACCGTGGGCGGCTGCTGCTTTAGTCTGAGAATGTGATTTAGGCCGACTCTTGGATTAAGGCGGCGGAATTAAGTTTGAAGTGTAAACTTTTGAAGTTTTTCGCGTTTGAATATTTTAGGATGCATATATTACAAGAGGCCCTAAAGTACCATCACCGCTGCCGCCACGGCCACGGCCGCCCAGTGTCCCGCCGCCCGCCGCCCTGCTTCACGCGCCGCTCGCAAAATTCATCATATTATTTCAACCTCAAAAAAATATATCTCCTGTCACCACTGTATCGAAAGTAAATAAATAAATTAACAGGTATTTCATTCAAATACAAGCCCCTATATCTATTATTGTATGCACCTGTAGCCATATTAATATCTGAAAAATGTTATATAGTAACATGTAATCTTAACCAACACTAATTTGTGAAGGAGCATCACATTAGCAGGACCTGCTTCACCAGACATGCCTCAAATGACCTTCACTCGTCACAAGATGAAAATATAAACCTCATCTAATGCTGCTTATGTTGTGTAAACACTAAGTTAGCATTAAGAAGAAAGAAAATATTTTAAAGAAATATAAGGAGCGACAGAGAGAGAGGGGGGGGGACAGAGAGAGAGAGAGAGAGAGAGAGAGAGAGAGAGAGAGAGAGAGAGAGAGAGAGAGAGAGAGAGAGAGAGAGAGAGAGAGAGAGAGAGAGAGAGAGAGAGAGAGAGAGAGAGAGAGAGAGAGAGGAGAGAGAGAGAGAGAGAGAGAGAGAGAGAGAGAGATATGGGGGTGGGAGAGGGGGGTGGGATATGTGGAGGAGGATATGTTAGGTTACTTATGGTTAACCTAACCTAATCTAAGGTTACCTAAACTCTTCAATATTCTTTTTTATACAGTATACCTTAGGTTAGGTTAGGCAAGATTTAAAAAAATAAGGAAAAAAAGGTAAAAAGATAGGTATAAGAAGGGTAGGAAATAATAGGTAAAAATAAGGTAAACAAATACTAGGTAAAAAAAGAAAAAATAATAATAGGAAAAAAAAAGGTAAACAAAGGGTAAAAAATTGGGTAAGGAATAATAGGTAAAAGTGGGAATACAAATAATGCGTAAAAAAGGGTAAACAAAGAATAAATAAAAATTATTGTAAAAGAAATAGGCAAAATAAGTATAAAAAAAATAGGTAAAAATAGGGTAAAAAAGTTATCTTAACCTAACATTAGGTCAACCTAACCAAACCTTAGGCTAACCTAACCTAAGGTTAGTTTTTTTACCTAACCTAAACTCCTCAATATTCCTATTTATTATTATTATTATATATATATATATATATATATATATATATATATATATATATATATATATATATTATAGTTATATATATATATATATATATATATATATATATATATATATATATATATATATATATATATATATATATATATATATATATATATATATAATATATATATATATATATATACAAATATTACATTACATTCTTCATATGTTAGGTGGCGGTCTTGGTGAAGACAAGCCTCGACAACAAGTGTTTTGGCAACAAGTAATTAACAGAGCGTCGAGGCCACTAAGAAGAGAGTTGTCCTCGGGAGCAGGTTGTAGTCGATAGTTCAAAAGCTTTGTAGTCACGTAACGTAATTTCCCGAAATGCCTTAAATTTGTGTCACTGGCAAATTCCCTTCTTCCCTCATCCAGGGCATCCCTTAAACCCTCGTATTAAACCATCCTTATACCCTGGCTGTACCCTCCCTTCCCTCCTTCCCCTCCTCTATACCCACCGGGCCTGTCAACCCCACTCCTCCTATAACCCCCTCGGCCTATCAACCCCACTCCTCCTATAACCCCCTCGGCCTGTCAACCCCACTCCTCCTATAACCCCCTCGGCCTATCAACCCCACTCCTCCTATAACCCCCTCGGCCTATCAACCCCACTCCTTATAACCCCCTCGATGCTACTCCCACGATCCAACGCCTCCTGGACTAGACCGAAAACAACTTTAGTTTCAAGCAGCATTTCTTTGTATGCTTTGTCAGCGTTTGTTTGCACTGTATGCTCTATTGTTCATATAATTTTAAGCTTCCTTTACTACTCACAAACTTATATATTTTTTACCTCAGAACTTATGATAAAAATTCCTAGTCATTCACTTAGTTATTTAAATACCTTTTATTTTCATTATTTCCTTTGTTTCCTTGATAGTCTATAGTTTGCTCTTTCAGCCTTTGCCTATCGCTATTTAAAATGTCCTTGTTCCCTTCCCTTCCCTTCCCTTCCCTTCCCTTCCCTTCCCTCCATCCTGGTGTCCACCTTATCTTTCCACTATCCTGCCCTCTTACGAGCCTTGAGGCCATTTCCTCCTCCCTCGGATCACAGCATCGCGCCACTGCCCAAGAATCTTTAGATGGTGTCAGATCGTCCCTATATGGCAATAAGTAAGAGGAATGCTCCCCCTCGCTACTCTGCTACAGCCGTGGTGTTTACAGTGTAGGTGCAAGTGGAAGAGGTAAAAGAGGAAGAGGGGGGCCAGAAGGGTAGGTAGGAAAGAGGAGGAGGATATGCGTAGGGGAGGAAGGTGAGGTTTAGAGGAAGGGAGGGAGAAGATGGGTGACATAAAGGAAGAACTGAAGGGAATGGAAGGAGGAGATAAAATACTTTTAACGTTAAGATTTACCAGTGCAGATAAGGGAAGATTAATTAACCATCCCTCTCCCCTCAAAAATAATATAAGATAAACATAGGGTAGGGAAAGTAAATCGATGCTTGTTTTGTGAACGATTTATTAAAAAAAAAAATTTACCTAAGATAAACGAAGATGATCGAATACAGTCAAAGAAGACAAAAAAAGAGAAGAAAAAATTCAGTAATCAAACCGAAGCTCCTTACGATGCATATATTTCTCCTAGAATATCATTGACCCACAGGCAGCAGAGGAAGAGGAGTGCCTTCCAGGGTATAGAACAGCACAAGTCCAAGGGAATAAGATCTGCAAGAAATAAACGATGTGCTAAATTCAGCTGCGCGGTTCCATACACCCGAGAGGAGCCATGTCGCTTCCTTGTATTCAAAGAGACGTCGAGTAGCCGTATATTGAGGCAAAGGTGTTTCTCAGTGCCCGCTCGCCTCCTCCATATATACCATCCCAAACCCGTCTAATTAATGGCCCTGCATTGTGCTTCTTATGTTTATA
This sequence comes from Chionoecetes opilio, assembly GCA_016584305.1. Classification (NCBI taxonomy): domain Eukaryota; kingdom Metazoa; phylum Arthropoda; class Malacostraca; order Decapoda; family Majidae; genus Chionoecetes; species Chionoecetes opilio. The sequence goes on along the minus strand of JACEEZ010022317.1, from coordinate 1,715,318 downwards.
TTTTGTCGTAGCCACCATGGGTCAGCTAAAGTATTTATTTTTTCTTAGAATTTTTTTTTTATCAGAGTTTCCAGGTAGGAGTCGTAGAGTAATTTGTATCAAGATGCATATCAAGTCTGGGATCAGTTTCGTATGTGGCAAGTGACTGGCTCTTCTAATGCTAATACTCCCCCATTTGAGTCCTGCGCGTCTACCAGAACACGCAAGTAAAATCCAAGCGTCTTTCTTTGCTGCCTCTGGTCGCTATAAGGCAATGGGAGTGGTGTTCCTGGCGATGATGCTCGATAAGGACTGACCTTCATGCATGACAACCAAGGTGTCTTTGATGTAAACGTTTTGTAAGCGATAATCATGAGGACTCTTAGTAAACTGGAAGTGAGAGAGAGGGAATGAAGGTCAGGGATAATGTAAATAATGAAAGATTGAGGTGGAGGAAGATGAGGAAGAAGAGGAAAGGGATGCAAAAGGGAGGTAGGAGAGGTATGTGTGGAGCAACCTTGAATGGAGTACCGTGTGATGGCTAGCAGGGGCATGAGGTGTAGGGGAGCAGGGTCACAAAATTTCATATCTTTCTTTTCCATGTTCACCATCCGTCACTGTCACGCCGCGACATTAATCAAACGTCCACTTAATTGGTCTTCAAAGGTTCTCTGTTCTCCTCGAGGGTGTCGCTATTTTATTTGTTTCTAGTCCCTGTGCCTTCAAACCCCCTAACTCTATTCTTGTTTGTAGTTTATCAGTGTTTTGTTTAGGTTACATACATCACACTGAGGGTTTTACTGTTAGGGAAGAGGTTAGGCATGAGGTGGATAGAGAGAGGGTGGTCGATGGGCTGTGTGGTTCCTTGGCTGGGAAGGGTTGAGAGGTGGCGTAGGTCACAGTGGATTGGCAGTGTGACGACGACTGACCGGCTGAGTCCGCCAAAAGAAAGCTACACCAAGCTGATTGAGCGAGTACAACCAAAATGTCTTCAAAAATTTACAAGAGAAACGGCAATTGGGGCGAGATAAGGGTAATAGTGGCGCCTCTGTATAACGTGGAAGTGTTGTACCGAAGACGTTTGGCGAGGTTGATCGCGTTTATGGCTCAAAAAAGAAGAAGAAAAAATTGTGGTGGTGACGCTGAAGGAGCAAGTTTTTCCCGAACAGGTTTTGGCGGCGTCTGTATTTATGCTTTTTTTTCATCTTCTTCTTTATGTCCCTGCCTCGACTGTCCACGTAAATCATAAAATGTCATCCTAAAATCCTAATCAACCGCAAACCTTATAAAGTTAATCTCAGGGAACATAACCATTCACACGGGTGGTAACACGACGGGTGGTAACACGACGGGTGGTAACACGACTGTACACACGACAGAAGCAAAATATGAAGCAAATCCACCAATGCAATAGTCACCACCAGCACTACCACCACCATTGCTTTCTTACCTTGTTCCACCACCACACTCACCACCATCTTCCCTATTGCCTCTCGTTCCTGCTGACTTCTTAAGGAATAAACCATTAATTACTCACCTCAGTGTGGCCGAAGCCTGAGTTACCGTCCAGATGTGCAGCTAAGACCCGCTCTCGCTGAACTGTGATGTCCCTGGGATTATAGCGGGAAGAAGTGGGTGGCAGGGTGGGAGAGGGAGGCAGGAAGTGGCCCCCTACAATAAAAGCCTCCAAGCGGGAAAGGGTTGTAGACAAGTTCTTTGCTGGTGAGGCATAACCGGCTACAATAAAGGCTTTGGGTAGTGTCGGCTTATAGGCAGAGAGAGGCGGCTGTTTCGGGTTGTCCGTCTCAGGCTCGAAAGGGTTCAGGACTTGGATCACTCAACGTCAGGATCAGATAGTAGTATTGTGAATAAGTCTCGAGTGTTTTTTTTCTCCATGCGTTAGTGTGTCAGTGTCACAATGACGTCACTAATACAGGTTTTCAGTTGGCATTCTTGAGCCAAGTCTGACTGTGTTCTGCTGTGGTGCTGGTCATCTCTGAAAAAGTGGTGAAAATGCAGAAAAATAAACTACTGACTGTATATTAATTCCTTGGAGAAAAGAAAGTATAGAGGCTTCCTCATAAAAAAGAAAAGAACATCCATCCATAATTGTTCGTAAGGCCTTCGTCCACAAAATTATAGAATGGAGACTTGTTTGTGGGCCATCGCTCGAACTGCCGGTGTAAACAGAAAGGCCATACAAGTGGTTTTCTTAATGACGGCCATCTGGCGCTGAATTACACAAATTGCACCACTTAGCTGGGAGCCACATACCACATGAAACAATCTCCTCTAGAATTTCAACCTTTAATAAAGCTGTATACACAAGGTAATTGTCGCTAAATTTTATTACTAATTTCCCTCAATTATCATCCGTGTGCCCGTTTAATATGTTTGTGTGTGTCTGTGTGTGTGTCTGTGTGTGTGGGTGTGTTTACTTCTGTCAGTTGTTTTCGCTGATCGTCTTTCCATCTTTGCCACTGTCCCCATCTGCCTGTCTCCTCACCTCTCCTCCACCTCCTTCGCCCTCCACCCCCATCCTCCCACCTCCCTTCATCACTTCATCTCTAGCATTCAGGTGGGCCTCGTGTATCACAGTCGACCACCCCTTGACTTGAGCTCCATCACGAACTTTTGCCACACTCGGCCCCTCAAAACTAATCCCTTATCCAGGTTACATTGTGGAGAGCGGCAGATCGTTCATAAATTTTCGGCCAACGGGTGATAAATGGTCAGACAGTACAAGCTAGGATCAGACAGCTCGAGTTTGTGTTTTTTATACATATATATTTTTTTCTTGATTTAGTGTTGATGTGAATCAACACTAATACTCAATACAAGGATTTTCATCGTTTATATTTATTCTAGTTGGCGGTGTTTCTTGGGAAGGACTCGCGGCTTGATTAAATCAGGAATGTGTTTATTTACTTGGCTGCACTTTAGAAGTTCTCGAGTCAATTTTATGCGACGTTACACGTAAACAACCTGACTTAACGTGCGTTTGGTCTTAAACTCCCTGAATTTCACCAATTAATCTTCGATGTGGTGATGGGAACGCTTACGACTTTAACGTGACGATTTGCCTCAACACTGGTAGGGTGACTCCCTTTTCTCCCTTCCAGTAGGGGAGGTGGAGGGGGTGAGGGATCGGAGCAGCTGGTTATAACATCAGCCAACGCAGGTCCCCAGACTCCGCCACCCTCCTCGCCTTCAAACTCCACCTTATCCCTACTTCTTTACATCGCAGAGGAAGCCAAGACAGCATAACCCTAGGGATAAAAACTGAACCCCTAAAGATAGGTGCGAGATATACGAACTAGTTGAGTTAGGGTGGCTACAATTGGCTGGCAGACGGCAGCAGTGAGGTCGTGGTGTGGTGTGGTGTGGTGTGGTGTGGTGTGGCCTGTTCCCCCTCCTTCACAACATACCCTCAAGGCTGGCTCTCCTACCTATCTTGTTTTCCTTAGTACTAGCCTTGTCTTTCCTCTTTTTTTTCTCTATTTTTTTTCTCTCGACCTGTTTATGAATGTATCACGTGTGTGAGTCATGCTTCTGGCGTAGTTTCAAGTGTCACTTCTCTCTCGCTGTAGGTTCCTGTAAGTTAGTCTCGTGTAACTCATGTGGTGATGTGCCCATAGTTCATTTCCTAAGTTAGAGTGAAGGTTTGCATAAAATAGATGAATGAAGGAAAGGTGTGGATGAGATGGTATACATATATAAAAACGACCGTACTTGAAGACAGTTTGGTAGGCACAAATGTACACGAGTAAAAATACATGAACTCTTTTAATATTTTCTCATTCTTGATGAATTAGAGGTAATTTTTCTGTCTGCTCGTCCTTCCTCAGTTTTAGATTCTACTTAATTTCTGAGCTTTGTATTTTTTGTCCTTTATCGTGTTGTCTTTAGGTCAAATTTCATATTCACACCCCTGCTTTGATTAATTTCTTCTTCGTATTCACTAATTAGGTCACAGCTGGCCCCCTCAACCCCCCCCCCCCCCCTCAACGTATTAAGGCGTTGCTTAAGAAAGAGCAATATGAAAGGTTTCTTATCATAATGTGCAATGTATTCTGTAGGTGTGGCTGCGTGTAACTTGAGGCAAATATACGCGTGGTGGCCATAACCAATAGTGATGATTATGTATGGGTATGCATAAGTCTCTTCAAGTAATGGTAGGTGGGAGAAGATTTGTGCAAGGTGATGGGCCTCTCTAGGTGGCTGGAGAGTCTGCAAAGAGAGAGTAAATATTAGGCATAATAGTAGAAGGCGGTGCGCGGTGCCACCAAATTCTTGTTTGTTAATGGCGGGGATGTGTTGTGAGTTCTATCAAGATGACCCTGAACGTCGATTTCTTTTCCAGGCAGGTGGAGCTGAATGGGAAAAAAAAAAAAAAAAAAAAAAAAAAAAACTACTACTGCTACTATGGGCCACATAAGATTGTTGAAGAGACGTGTTTGTGTGTGTTATATATATATATATATAAAATATTATATATATATATATATATATTTAAATATAATATATATATATATAATATATATATATATATATATATTATATAATATATATAATATAATATATATAGCATGCTAAGCTTCTTTTTATTTATATATTTATTTTTGAGAGCGAGAGAGAGAAGAGATAGAGGAGAAAGAGGGGAGAGAGAAGAGGGAGAGAGAGAAGAGAGAGAGAGAAGAGGGGAGAGGGAGAGAGACCAAAAAAGAACGAAGCACTGTAGGGGAGGGAGAGGACAGCCGCGCCCTCAACAAGGCAGTGAGTTAAGGCAGCCCTAGACGTGGTGTTATTGGCGTCGCATTAACGGCATGACCCTCACAGGACCTGCCTTGCCTCAGCGCGGGACACAATCACACGTTATCGAACCCTGACATGCCACTTACGCTCTTCTTTAGGTGTGTTCTGCCAAGACCTCCCATGCTCTACGTATTTGTGTGTGTGTGTATATAGTGTTTTAATATTTATCATTCTCTTCCATTTACTCTTCCTGAAAAACGACATGAGAGATAGGTAGTCCTATGAGGGGTGTGGGCTGACAGTGTGTGTGTGTATGTGTGTGTGTGTGTGTGTGTGTGTGTGTGTGTGTGTGTGTGTGTGTGTGTGTGTGTGTCTGTGTGTCTGTGTGTTGGTAACTGGAGGCAGAACGCGACCTTGAATGTAGCAAAATGGTGAAAGTGCAGCAATCATTTGATCCGCATTTATAAGACCTCAATACAATCTCGTAGATGTAACATGGTGTTTGTTGCTGCATCTAAAGCTCGGCCTCCAATTCTTAGGGATAAAAATAATTCTAAACTCCTGTCTCTCATTCTTGATACACCACATAAAAAAACGTCGCATGATATTCAAGGTCCAAGGAAAATCCTTATAAATGCCTGTCTTTATTCTTAATACATCACATAAAATACCGTCGCCTGATATCCAAGGTCCAGCATAGTCACACGTGTAGCGTCTCAGTATGCTGCTTTTACTTAATTCATATTTTTGTTATTATCTTAAGTGTGGGAAGCAAAAGATAAGTGACTCCTAGCAAACACTTGGCCATCACCCCTGCTAGCACTTCCGCCACATAAGTCATACTAGATCCTCAATAAAATTTATCCCCTTAATCTCTAACTGCATATAAAGGGGTTAGCTTATCGTAATCTAGGATATAATTGAGTTAAGGAAGGTGAGAGCTTACTAATCAAGGAAGGTGAGAGCTTACTAATCACTCAGTTCAGTAATGATGTAGTTTATGTCAGTTTTTTTTTGTTATTCGCTAACCCACACTGGGCAAGGATGGTTTTCAGCTTAACTTTCCTTCTATCTCTCTGCAAAATCTTAATGGTTCATGGAAAAGTTGCAGCGGGAATGCTCTACACACGGAACTTAAAAGGCAACTTTGTAGATAGTGGAGTTTAGTAGACAAGGAAGTGGCGTTAACACTCATTAAAGATTGCTAGATATATGGAAATGGCCTGATTCACAAATGTCACAACGCCGATGGTGCTGTAGTAATAATAATAATAATAAATTTAGTCGTAATAAGGTCGTCAGTAATTATTGATCGTAATCGTAATAAAGTCGTAATAATTAGTCGGTTTAATCGCTAGGTGTTGTTGTAGCTGCTTATGATGATAAAAAGCAGCAATAAACTTTGATATCTTAACCTATAATAATGATAAAAATGATAATCGGAAATATATCTGATAATGGTAATAATAATAATTGTAATAAGAATAATGAAAATAATACTAACGATGACATTGATAATAATAACAATACTAGGAAAAAATAATATGCTTCGTATAGTATTCTCATTTCTAGTTTCGTAATAGCCTTTCAAGGCATGGTGGAAGGTGCTGGTTAGATCCCATGCAAGTGGTAACGATCCTAACATGGCTGTTCTCAGTGAGGAATCAGTGAGGAATGAAAACGCTTGTGTCAAGACAGATGGCGCGAATAATTAGCCACAGTCCAGGGACGAGAGTCATCGCCTGCAGCAATACCGCAGGGCAGTGGTAATGTCAACATAATTATGGGGCGGCTAGACGGCTTAGTAAGTCAGTCAGTCAGTCAGTTAGTCAGTCAGCCAGTCACTGAGGGCCGAAGCGATGCGGTGAAGATTGTGGGTGGTGACTTTGGTGTGGGTGTGATGAGGCCCAGCCATGGGTCACCTCAGTCTCAGCGATAGGTAAAAGTCTCTTCCCATGGCCACCTCTACCCCTGCGTGCCATGTGGTCCTTGTAAAATATTTTATAGAGTCGTAGCGAGGGAGCGGGGCGAGTGGCTGGGTGACGGGCTATATGCGCCCTGGTCCCAATGATTAAGCGGCGAATGGTGGGCTTCTCCGACTGGGGTTATGAGTGTCGTAAACTCTCCGATCCCGCTCAAGGATTGGAGGCGTAACAATAACAGTGTTGGAGCGGGCGTGCAGCGTCTCTCCGGCCACCGCTGCCCACCACTGCCTCCTCTGCCTCGTAGTGGACACCGCACGCGACTATCATCTCCTATTTTCCCCTTAAATACGTGAATCAAGGTGGATAGAATAGTGAAAAGTGTTTCTGTTGTGTGTGTACCGGGCCGTTACCGGGGCGGCCATGTTGAACAGACTCTGCATCTCGCCTCCCGCTCTCTCTGGCTCTCCTGCTGCTCCTCTGCTCCTGCTGTTGCTGCTTCTGCTGTCCCGAACGCTGGGGAGACACACACACACCATCAGTTTGTCATCTCGTCTGCTGTTTGACAAGGCCCAAGCGCTGTGTCGATAATGAACTCGGGAGATCTGAAGGAGAGGAGAACACCGCAAATACGTGGTTGAGCAACAAGGTGTTGGAGGGATGCTGTGGTGATTTATTGATGCTGGTTCCAAGGTCGGGGTGTGGATCGATATGTGCGAGGCGTGGCCGAGGAGTGGTGGTAGGTACCAGGATATATCCCGAGTGTTTGGTATGAGTGGTAAGAGAGGCGTGGGGAGTACCACTACAGCGGAGAACTCAGTGTGCGGGGAGCCTGCGCGACCCTCCACCAACGAGGGGGCTGCGAAGACCCTTCCAAAAATCCCACCGAAATCCTAACGGCAATGAGTCCATTTGAATCCATTTCCGAGCGACACAAAGATGGCTCTGTGTTTTCTTTGTACAGTTGGTGCCTTGACACGGCCGACACAGGGGCGCGACTCGCCCGGCCCAGAATTCAAATTGTTGCACTAAACCTGCGTAATTGGGGCGGGTCTTGTCGCTCCGGTCCCGGCATACGGCTCGGCTCAAATGAGGTGGGCAAAGCGACCCCAAGACCGGAGCTGCCGGGCCAGGCAGACCACATGCGGCCTCGACCACGACCAGACCCCTGTAGCCGCCCACCCGCCCACACACCTGACCCCCGCCCACGACCAGGCGTGGATCTGCGCAGCCCACACACACACACACACCTCCGTCGCACCCAAGCGCTGATGCCGCTACAACCACCTTCTCCGCCGCCGCTCCTGGTGCTGCTGTTGCCGCCACGCACCAACACCCTGCCACCTCGTGCCTCTCAACAGTTGCTCCCCGGTACATCTGCTCTGGTTTTTGTTAAGCCAGAGCCTCTCGCCACCGGCAGGAACCCACCTCCTCCTGCTGCCAGAGAGTTTTGTCCTCCCCATCGAAAAAAAATAGTCTGACATAAAAAAGTCTGGAAAACAGCTGATCTTCCTCGCCCACTCGCGCCCACCGGCATCACGCCCTCCACTGGTAAATAGTCCCCCCCTTGATTTTTGCTTCAATGTGCCCTGTTCTCGTCCAGTATAATTTTATCTTTTTGCACGAATCTCCTTGCTTTCGTAAATATTAGCAGTTTCATGTTGGCAGTGAGCACTGGTTCCCCTCTGCTTGCTCTCTGCTAGACCCAATTATCTTTGCCCTCTATTTCATTGTTAACCCGTGATTTGGCCACGATGATGTCTTTTCGTGTATTGCTTCTTCAGATAATAACTTATTCTACGGCTGTCATTTTTTTCTAACCTGTATAGACATAATTATAAGTCCGCCTCTCAATCCTTCAGAGGCCATCTCATTAAATAAGATGTTATGGTCAGTTATTATATTAGTTTAGTCAAAATCATGATGCATATGTTAACCCAGTTTATCTCTTTCAATAAGCTCTCATGACAGGATGACACTCATAACTTTAACCGAGTTGTAATTTATATTTTCATTCCCATTGACAATTGATCTCGCCTTGAGCTAACATATACTTACAATATTAAGCTTACATTTATTTATCTCTGCGGAGCCGCGCATAACACTGCAGTCAGTACGCGTGTCGTGCAGGAATGTTAAGCTTTCACTGGCATGACAAAAAAAAATCATAAAAAATTCAGTATCCATACAAAAAATCTTGAATGGGATGACGGTGACACTCAGCTCCGATCGACCACATCAGCTGCTCAGACTATTTACGTTTATTCCATCCTATCCTCTCTATTGCTTCTCTTCTTAGAATGACAGTGCGTATAGCATGATGTAGTGTTGGTGTAGTAATATTTTCTAAGGTGTTTGAGTGTTCCGTGTGCCTTAGAGGCGAGCTACAAGGTGTGTGAGGGGCGGTGGGAGGCGGTGACTGCAAAGATGGCGGGAAGAGGGCGGCGCATCCTGACTCCCGACCAAAATGGCGAGACCCCCGAAACCCGCCGATCGCCCCGCTTGCCACCCCGTTTGTTCCTCCTCTCACGTGCTTCTCCTCTCCTCCTAAGGCCTCAGGTTATTTCCACATTGAGATGAGTGTTTGGTGAATGTTTTAAGAGCGTCAGAGGTAGAGGGGAGCAAAACTAGTGCTTGAAATTAATGTAAACAGTAAGCCGCGGGTGAGCTGTCTGCTGTCCGTTTGCCGGTACTTTGGTTTTCATAATTAATTGATATTCCCGTCACCTTCAATAATAACAT
>JACEEZ010022317.1:1695920-1700920 GCA_016584305.1 Chionoecetes opilio | reverse complement strand
AACAGACTGGTATTGCTTCAGGAAGTGTAATCACCATCCTCTCTTTCCTCCTTTTCTTTTTTCCTTCTTCCTCTTCCTATTTTCCTTGTCTTCTTTTCCTTATTCGGCGCTCTGCTCTTCCTCATATGAGCGTGGATATTGCTAGTCGTACTGTTGGAAAAAAAAAGGGGACTGCGTTCTCCTTCATATAAAGTAGAAGTCTCAGGGGGTAGTTAGGACCTAAAAGTGGTCCCTGGGCCTCTGTGAAGGGCCGAGGACCTGAGACCAAGCGTGTGCCTTCCACTTCGCTTTTCTGAACCTTTTTGGTCTAATTTGGAGTCGAATTCGCGCGTCTTATGCGAGGTTAAGTAATAGATGGAAGGAGCTAATTCACACCTCTGATTAACTTGCTAGTCCTTGCCTGGGCTGGTGGTCTTAAGGGACTGAGGGTGGAGGGAAGGAGGGAAGAAACCATGAAGTAAGTAGGGGTGAGGGAGGGCAGTAATGGTTGAAATTGGAAGGGAGACTTCGAGAGAACAGAGTTAGAAGAAGCAAACTGTAAAAAAGGACCGTGAAAGGGTGGAGTTAAATTACTAACTGGGTAAACTGCCGCTAAAGGAAGACAACATCCTGCAAAACGCCAAGTCAGTCTCTCTCAACCCTATAATTAAGGGGTTGATTATGTACCATGATGTGATATGTTATGTTAAAGGATTAAAGTGATTTTTAACAACTATGTATTTTCACGTTTTGCACTCATTTATGGTTATACAATTTTACTTCTTGTGACTGATATTAAGTATCTTGTGCTTTATAGGAGCCATTACGGGATGATATACTGTCAACACTGACTTAAAATTATGATACTGTGCTTTGTTAAGAAAGAGTATCTTGTTACTCATCCAGTTCGTTAATTCCTTTGTTTGCAGAAAGAACAACGCTAGGAAGTTCAAGTTAAAAAAGTGTAGTGGAATTAATGGGACAGGATAATTGAGTGATGCATTACCTCCAATGTGACCAGGCTCTTAGCACATTACAAAGCCTTCTCGGGTGGCTGTGGAGAAAGTTATATATGTAAGAATGAGAACTAAGGAACCTGAGAACTAAAGCTGGACAAAAGGTTCATATTCGTTTTAAGCAAATTCATAGCATTAACTTTAGAATCTACTTACTTAACTTAATTCCTCTTCAAGCGCACTTAGACCAATATTTTTTGACCGGATCGTCACTATTCCCTGTGGTAACTACTGTGTATACGAATGTGGAAATTGTATCTATAAACATCCTCAAATCCAAATTCACAAGAAAATAGAGTGGGAGACAGAATTATAGACCTAGGGAATAACTTTGTGTGAGACGATTGAAAAAGTCGCATTATAAAGTATAGTTTTTCAATGTAGCAATGAATAACAAATGAATTACATGGTAAAAAGATAAATATCTAGATAAGTAAGAAATAATTATTGATGAAATATGATTAAAATACTTGCGGTTTACAAGGTTTTACAGGCTGATAGCTTTGTTAAAATGGCTAACAAATGCTAGCCTTACCAATTGGGTTATTGAACTTGGTACTAATTATGTTCGTTTTTTGAGAAAATTCATATATTTTCTGGAAATCCAAGAGAAACTAGACTGGATCACTTCGTTCATTCGGCGATTGACTGTTCTGCTGTGCTGATTTTCGACCAAATGCAGTTTAATGGTTTCTATTTTGCATTCCAAGGATTTTCATTAGCTTCTGTTGCGTTTTTTTTCGCCGCAGTGCACTTAGAAACCAGTCTGCCGTGAGACGAGGTGAGATATGAGGAGGTTGGACTTAGTTTTTGTCCAGTAATTAGTTTGAACTTTGGTAGATGAGCAATCAGCATGGACAATCACTCATCGAAACTTTGCTGTCAGACGGACCGAGGAAATAGCCAGCCTCTATGGCCCATCTAAAGCCATCCATCATTCTAGGAGCCAAAGTTTGTGTGGCCGTTTGCAACATTTGCCGAACTTAGTCACTGCACTGCCTGCTGTACAAGTGTGTGTGTGTGTGGGTGGGTGTGTGGGTGTGTGTGTGTGGGTGTGGGTGTGTCTATGATGCCCATGTCAGCGTGTGCATGCCCTCGAATCCATAATTATCAGGGTTTTCATTCGCCACAAGCTGTGATGCGGTTACGTTAATATATTGAATTCATACGTTTTGATTTACTTCTCAATGTTGCCAAATAATTGGGTTGATATAATGTGCGTGGAATCGACCGTGTACATGATTTAGAAACACTACATAAATATTTTTTGTATTTGTTTTCACATATGCTTTCTTTTAATCTCACTGGTAACATAACAACATCTGATGGCTTCATTGCAACACACATAGCAACACATACACCAATAGACACAAGGCCTCCTCAAACACACACACACACACACACACACACAACACACACAACACCACAAACACAACACACACACACACACAACACACACCACACACACAACCACACACCACACACACAACACACACACACACAACACACACACACACACACAACACACACACACACCACAACACACACACACACCACACACACACACACACACACACACACACACACACACACACACACACACACACACACACACACACATTCTGTGTAAGTGTTATATTCAAAATTTACTGCACAGTTTATTGCATATATTTTCCGTCCCCTTTAGTGTTTTATTATCTTTCTGTGATGATGAAATGCTTTAAGTTCTTTAATAACAGCTGTAATTCTTCATAAAACTAGCGTGCTAAAGTGCGCCATGTGATGTGCGCAGCGTGACAAACCGGGAAGGGGAAGGATAGCACAATGATGGATTATTTACCCCTGCCTTCACCCTGACTGTGCGTGTGTTGTGTGTGTGTGTGTGTGTGTGTGTGTGTGTGTGTGTGTGTGTGTGTGTGTGTGTGTGTGTGTGTGTAGTCAGCCAGTTATCTGTTCTTTCCGCCAGCGTCGCGGCGTGGGGCAGGTGTTAGGGGTGTTCTGCTTTAACCTGGCCGCCTGGCTGAACACTCGAGGCCGAAGCAGCCAAGAACTAACCTATCACGCGTCTGGCGAGGGCGTGGCGTCGACTGCAGCCCGCCAGGCCCCGCAACCTGCCGTCTGTGGCCGCCTTGATGTGTGTTGCGCTAGTCCTCCTGCCAGGCGATCCTAATAAACAGTCCATCATGGCACGCCCAAGTACAGTGTTAGAGGAGACGCTCGATGGATCAAATCTTTTAATTAAAGATCTCTTAAAGATTTGTATTCTCGCCACAATTTACGTAATTATTGTCTTGACTGATGGGTTCAAATACTTCCTAATCGATTTATTTGTACTTCAAAAGATTTCATGAGTTGAACTAAATAGTTTTGGTCTTCGCCACTGTACCGTGTAGTGGCCTCTTTTTGTGCCTCATTAGAAATAGTACAGAGTAGATGAAGAGCAGAGCGAGATATTTTTTTCTTATCATAAATAGGAAAAACTGAACTAAATTGCTGGAGAGTCCTATCATAATTACTTGTTTTAAAGTCTGCACCTCGAGGCGATGGGTACTTTGGAATCGTGAGGAGAGAGAGAAGGAAAGGAGAAAGAAGAGGAGGAGGAGGAGGACAGGTGAGTGGGAGGGAGGTAGGAAGTTGCGGAAGGAAGGGTTGGAGGCTAGGAGGAGGGTAGGACCAGGGCAAGAGAGAGGTGGCAAGGGGCGGCTGGAGGGATGAAGGGTAAGGCATGCAAGGGTGGAGGAACATCAGCTTTGTCTCTTATTCCTTGTGGTTTTGCAGCAGAATAATATTACGCTAGGATGAAGCTGATTCGTATCGAGTAACTGTGCTGAAAAAATCGGATGGATAATGAAGATCTTGGGATATTTACTTCTGCATATAAGTCGTGGATACTCTATAATTTGATCTGAAATATGGAATTTACTAGATTGTCCCCGAAAGCATCAGTTTATAAAAGCTATGTAGGGGCTTATGTAAAACGAGGAATCAATCCGCTAGTTGGAGGGTGGAGAGAACACTGTGGAGGAGGAAGACCTATCAATATGCAAGGAAGAGAGGTGAAGGGAGAGGGCGGGCAGAGGAGGGATTGGCATAGGGAGGGAAGGGGATGTTGTAAAGGGGAAGAGAAGTGGCAGCATCAGCATGAGGGGATAAGGTCAAAGGGAAAGGGAGAAGCATAGACAAGACGTGAAAGGAAAGATATAAGTTTTGAGAGCAGGAGATAGAATTTTAAATGAGAAACAGGCAAAGACAGAGAGAGAGAGAAAGAAAGAGAGAGAGAAAGAAAGAGAGAGAAAGAAAGAAAGAGAAAGAACGAGCGAGAGAAAGAAAGAGAGAAAGAGGCGGAGACAGGGGGTTGACAGACAGACAGACAGACAGACGGACCCTCCCTCTTGCTACAGACTGACAGATAGAAAAGTTGTTCGCAGATGTTTAGGCACGTGTGTGTGTGTGTGTGTGTGTGTGGTGTGTGGTGTGGGTCTGTGTGAGTGTGTGTGCGTATGTGTGTGCTGTCTGCAGGTGTTTAGGTACGTGGCTGTGCAGGCGTGCGCAGGAAAGAAGTGCAGTATAGAATAAAGACCACTTAGACGCCCAATAATCTCTCCATCATCCTCCATCGTCATAACTTTTTTTTCCTTTCCTCCTCGCTTCTCCCATTTTCCACCCACTTTTCCATTCTTTTCGTTCCCTCCATTCCTTACCCTCCTTCAGTACGGGAAAGGCGGCGGTGGTGGTGGTGGTGTGGTGGTGGTGGTGGTGGTGGTGGCGTTAAGAGAAAGAAAGAGAAAACGCCTTGTTTAGAATAACTCAGAGAAGGAATTTGTTTTTATGGTAATGGGTGATAATAAATATTCACGTACAAGGCTAGCAGTACCAATAAACTATTTTGACATGTTATATATGCAGTGAATAATAATACTATGACTAATAATGATAGAAATTATAATACTAATGGTAATACAAATAGATGCGAGAAAATAGTATAACGTTTTCAAGGATTTTTGG
>JACEEZ010022317.1:1673420-1693420 GCA_016584305.1 Chionoecetes opilio | reverse complement strand
AGAGGGACACGCTGAATTCCTATTAAAAGACTGTATATTTTACCTTCCCTGTGTTCAAAAAGTCATTTTTCGTCACGTCCGAGTGATAAGTGTCTAATCTCACTTCCGGAAGCACCAGGTGGAAATGTAATAGAGTTAAAAAACATACACTCATCGGACTAACTGAAGGTGCTGGGAGTCATTTCCTTAAGTGAATAGAATCACTTGAAAGCATGTGAATAGCGCGTCGTGAATCATCGGAACTACGCCATTGGATGAGCTTAAGCACGCCCTTTACTACCGGACCAGTCAGAGCCTCCCAGCAGCTCTTGGTAGCCACTGATTGGTCAGGTGTCCCCCTGCTTTCTTTTCTCAGATTTTATTCTTGAACAGTCCTCCAGAGTGACGGCAAGGGCAGCTCCTCCTCATGTAATATACTCCTCCTCGTATACTCCCACACCTTTATATATATATTTTGTTCTTGACTGCTACGCGAAGCACAAGAACGGCTTCACATCCCTCTCCTTTTAGTCTCACTTTTTTCGTCATTATTTAAATGCTGATCAAAATAATTCTGAACCCTCTTCCTTATGCAATATTCAGGTTGGGAGGATAAATGGAGGCAATAACTTCCTTTTACTCGGGGTTTAAGCTGGTATTTACGATAGCTGTAAGGATCCAGACCCTTGAGAATGGGATTCCAGCAAAGGAGGGTGAGAGGAAGGCTTGCCATTGTTTAGAGTCATGTTCAGTGGGGTTAATTCATGCTAGAATATTTTGGATTATCTTGAGGAAAACAGCCTGACTTATGATAGAACGGTCAGCATTACGTTAGGGGACCCGAGGCTGTAATTTGTATGTACACTTAAGTTAGGATGATTTCAAGATTAGGGAAGAATGGATGGCAATGAATAATGCAGATGGAATATTCAAAATATTGTAGAAATATTATAATTCTCTTGGAGGCAATTTTATTGAAACCTTGCACAAAGTCTCCTAGAATCTGAGGCCAGGACGCTGTGTGCAGGGCTAGAGTGTCTGGCGGCAAGCAGTTGTGTGCAGTTTTTAGCAATATTTAGGGCATCGCCTCGAGCTCAGTGGGATTCGAAGAGGATACATTATTAAGCTGATTGGAGGGTAATTTTGCTGCATACGTTATTCCCGATCAAGGTAAAACTAATGCATTAAGGTAATACCTAGGGTCCCAGGGCTGAGGTAGGGCCGGACAGGTGAACGAAAGATAAATCATGTCATGAAAATTGACACTTTCACATTTCCACAGGGTTCGAGGAGCCGGTTTTAATGATGGAGAAATTCACTAGCCTACATTAAAATAAGCTATCATTCCTTTATCTGGATATAAGAATTTAGGTTCATTCGGATGTAATTCATACCTGTCTACGCAATCATCGATTCTCAAAGGCAACCCTGCTCTGGGCACTGCACCCGCGCCCCTTCCTAGCGTCCACCTCCACTCCCCCTCCACCTCCTCCCTCCACCACCACCACTACCACCTCCACCTCCACCACCACCACCTACACCCTGTTTTCTCGCTGTGTAGTATAGATTTTATCGATTTTTCTTAGGAATACATGCCATGGATTGCAGTTATCAATTTTCTTTCATTTTATTGTGTACAGTCGTGTCCTGGGAATCACAGGTAATGAAAGCAGAGTAAGCAGTACTCCTGTATGAATGCTTGAGACACGTGTCCGTTGTTTGACCCCTGGTTTACAACGAGTCTTTCATGATTTCTTAAGACGGTCTGTATTTACACATTACTTATGACCATGTGTCGATATGTTGCTTGTAATTCTAGAGATGAACCTGGAAAGAGACCCATCTTAAGTTAGCTCCCTCCTTCGCCACCACCCCAATTATGGTGATGCAGGTCAGCAGGTCCTTATATATATATATAATATATATATATATATAATATATATATATATATATAATATATATATATATATATATATATATATATATATATATATATATTATATATCATATACATCATACATATAATATATATACATATACATATACATATACATATAGATATATAATATCTATACATATAATATGATATAATATACATATATATATACATTATATATATATATATACATATATATATATATATATATATACACACACACACATTCATTCATACACCACAATTGCGTGGTCATTATAATTATGAAGTAATGTTGTCCTGTATTTTTTTACGTAATGTGGCCCGTGATTAAGTTAAGCTTGAATCGAGGTGTTGTACGTCTCTCCTCACGACCTGCTCCACTGAGGCCGCCTTTCCCGGGCCTGATTCACACGTGCCCGGGAGTCATTACGGCTTCTTGCCCCATCGATCGTTGGTGTCGTGAGAGGCGGGGGCGGGGGCCTCACACCGGTCTTGTCAGGGGCGCGGCAATAAAGAGCAGATTCATCGACCTCGGTTATCGACAGACCAACCTGAACGCAGCTGAGTCGGCCTAGTAGCCACACAGGATCCTTGAGGACGCTTTTAAGTATATGTTGAAATAATTTACTCCAACGGCGCGGCTGAACACACCATTACTGTAATTGTTCTTAGTGATTGTGTTACGCGTGCATAGGTCAGGTACAGATATAAAAGTATGTAACATTGTGTGTGTGTGCGTGTGTGTGTGTGTGGTGTGTGTATGTACGTACACGTGTGTGCGTTTGCTTAGGTGCGGGTGGAGGGCGGGGGCTCGGGGGTAGAAGGGCGTGTATGCATGTGTGGGTTACCCTGTGTTCCAGTGCGTATGCCCTTGTATGTTTTGTGGTGCTCGGGTTATCAGTGGGTGTATGTTCGTGGGTGATAATGCGCAGAAACATGCAATTACATGGTCGCAAATAAGGGAAATACGATTTTCAAGACTTGCATCAATAAATGCTTCGTGTTTTCTCAAATATTTGATGCGATTTCTGTATTCAATGGCAACATGTTTGTTCTTTGTGATTTACCGAGGAGTGTACTTTGAATGTAAACAATGATCGGAACTCAATTGATAATATTCAAACAAGTTCCTGGGCACTATTACAATTTGCCAGAAAACATAGAAATACTAAGAAAGTCTACGGAGATGTAGTGCTATATTTCACTATCACCTCGTAGACTTACAAGAGCGTGTTTGCACCGGAAAATAAACTAGGTAACATGTTTTATCGGTACTAAAATCGCTTTCATCCCAAAAGTGTATAATTCATGGAAAAAAGAATAATCTGAGCATTAAGGTTGACGCAAGGAGGAAAGGAGGAAAAGGAGGCTAAGCAGCAAGGAGGAAAAGTCTTCGGCGGCATTGTGCAGCTAATGTACACTCAACATAAATCTACCTAAATTTACTTTTTTTTAGGATTTTTCTTTATCATGGTCTAACTTAGCTGCTCTCTAGGTCTTAAAAAGTAGACTGTCTCAAATCAAAAATTTTCCTTATGCCGATCAGCCAGATGCAGAATCGTTACCCAAGATATGGTTCCCGCCTAAAATTTCCCTTGGTATCCACTGAGTGTCAGGTGTCCCCCTGGCTTTCTTTTCTCAGATTTTATTCTTGAACAGTCCTCCGAGTGACGAGCGGCAGCTCCTCCTCATGTAATATCTCCTCCTCGTATACTCCCACACCTTTGTATATATATTTTGTTCTTGACTGCTACGCGAAGCATAAGGAACGGCTTCACATTCCCTGTCCTTTTAGTCTCAACTTTTCGTCCATTATTTAAATGCTGATCAAAATAATTCTGACCCTCTTCCTTATGCACTAATTCGGTTGGAGGATAAATATGGAGGCAATAACTTCCTTTTACTCGGTTTAAGCTGGTATTTACGCATAGCTAAGGATCAGACGCCTTGAGATGGATTCCAGCAAAGGAGGTGAGAGGAAGGGCTTGCCATTTGTTTAGAGTCATGTTCAGTGGTGTTAATTCATGCTATAATATTTTGGATTATCTTGAGGAAACACCTGACTTATGATAGAACGCTCACAATTACGTTAGTTGACCCGGAGCTGTAATTTGTATGTACACTTAAGTTTGGATGATTTTCAAGATTAGGGAAGAATGGATGGCAATGAATAATGCAGATGGAATAGTCAAATATTTTAGAAGTATTATCCTTCTCTTGGAGGCATTTTTTATTGAAACCTTGCACCAAAGTTCTCCTATAACTGATGCCAGGACGCTGTGTCAGGCCTAAGTGTCTGCGGCAAGCGCGTTGTGGCAGTGGGAGGGGGAGAGGAGAGGGCAGTCTTTTTTAGCAATATTTAGGGCATCGCCTCGAGCTCAGTGGATTCGAAGAGGATCCTTCTTAAGCTGATTGGAGGGTAATTTTGCTGCATACGTTATTTCCCCCGATAAAGGTAAAACAATGCTTAAGGTGAATACCTAGGTCCAGGCTGGGAGGGCCGGACAGGTGAACCGAAAGTACTTCTTTCATGAAAGGTGACACTTTCACATTTCCACGAGGGTTCGAGGAGCCGGTTTTAAATGATGGAGAAATTCACTAGCCTACATTAAACAAATAAGCTATCATTCCTTTATCTGGATATAAGATTTTAGTTCATTCGGATGTAATTTCATACCTGTCTACGCAATCATCATCGATTCTCAAAGGCAAACCTGCTCTGGGCACCTGCACCCGCGCCCCTTCCTAAGCGTCCACCTCCCTCCCCCTCCACCTCTCCTCCACCACCACCACTCCCACCTCCACCTCCACACCACCACAACCTACACCCTGTTTTCTCTCGCTGTGTAGTATAAGATTTTATCGATTGTTCTTAGGAATACATGCAATGATTGCAGTTATCATTTTCTTCCATTTTATTGTTACAGTCCCGTGTCCTGGGAATCACAGGTATGAAAGCAGAGTAGCAGTACTCCTGTTTTATGCTTGAGACCGTGTCCGTTGTTTGCCCTGGTTTACAACGAGTCTTTCATGATTTCTTAAGACGGTCTGTATTTACAACATTACTTATGACCATGTGTCGATATGTTCTTGTTAATTCTAGAGATGAACCTGGAAAGAGACCCATCTTAAGTGCTCCCTCCCTTCGCCACCACCCATATTATGGTGTGTCAGTCAGCAGTTTCCCTTATATATATATATATATAATATATATATATAATATATATAATATAATATATGATATAATATTATATATATATATATATATAGATATATATATATATAGATACATATACATATATATATAATATAATATATATAATATATAAATATATATATACCTATGCAAGTACATATACAGATGCATATACATATACATATAATATATATATAATAGATTATATATATATTATATATATTATAATATATTACACAACAAACAGCATTCATTCATACACCACAATTGCGTGGTCATTATAATTATGAAGAATGTTTGTCTGTATTTTTTTACGTACTGTGCCCGTGTTAAGTTAAGCTTGATCGAGGTGTTGTACTCTCTCCTCACGACCTGCTCCCTGAGGCCGCCTTTTCCCGGGCCTGATTCGCACGTGCCGGAGGCATTACGCTTCTTGCACCATCGATCGTTGGTGTCGTGAGAGGCCGGGGGCGGGGCCTCACACCGGTCTTGTCGGGGCGCGGCAATAAAGAGCAGATTCATCGACCTCGGTTATCGACAGACCAACCTGGAATCGCAGCTGAGTCGGCTAGTAGCCCACATGATCCTTGATGACGCTTTTAAGTATAGTTTGAAATAATGTACTTCCCAACGGCGCGGCTGAACACACCATTACTGTATTGTTCTTAGTGATTGTTACGCGTGCATAGGTCAGGTACAGTAAAAGATGTAACATTGTGTGTGTTGCGTGTGTGTGTGTGTGTGTATGTAACGTACACGTGTGTGCGTTTTTCTTAGGTGCGTTGGTGGAGGGCGGGGCTCGGGGTAGAAGGGCGTTATTGCATGTGTGGGTTTACCCTGTGGGTTCCAGTGCGTTGCCCTTGTATGTTTTGTGGTGCTCGGGTTATCAGTGGGTGTATGCTCGTGGGTGATAATGCGCAGAACATGCAATTTACATGGTCGCAAATAAGGTAAATACGATTTTCAGACTTGCATCATAAATGCTTCGTGTTTTTCCCCTCAAATATTTGATGCGACTCTGTATTCAATGCAACATGTTTGTTCTTTGTGAGTTCCGAGGATGTACTTTGATGTAAACAATGATCGGTAACGCAATTGATTATTCAACAAGTTCCCTGGGCACTATTACAATTTTTGCCAGAAAACATAGAAATACTAAGCAAGTCCTACGGACTGTAGTGCTATATATTCACTCCCTCGTAGACTTACAGAGCGTGTTTGCACCGTGGAAATAAACTATGTAACAGTTTTATCGTTACTAAAAGCGCTTTCATCCCAAAAGTGTATAATTTCATGGAAAAAGAATAATCTGAGCATAAGGTTGACGCAAGGAGGAAAGGGGGAAAAGGAGGCTAACAGCAAGGTGAGAAAAGTCTTCGGCGGCATTGTGCAGGCTATGTACACTCCACATAAATCTACCTAAATTTACTTTTTTTTAGGATTTTTCTTTATCATGGTCTAACTTAGCTGCTCTCTAGGTCTTAAAAGGTAGACTGTCTCAAATCAAAAATTTTCCGTATGCCGATCAGCCAGATGCAGAATCTTAATATGGCCGTCTAACCTAAGGATTATAGGATATCAAATCTTGCATCCAATCAAATATTCCTCTCGTGTCTGCTTCGTGCCCATGCCAAAGTGTCTGTGTATACCAGTGCATCGCGTCCCTTCCAAGCCTCAAAGGGTAGCAGAGCCGCATCATAAGGCAGGATCTCTGTCTCCTGTTGCACCACGAGGCAAGGACGTCGTGTTGCTGGCGAGTGACACAGACGTTCTCATTAGCTTTTTATTCTTCTTCCGCGTCGTTGTGTTGTCAAGCCTCACATCTTCGCTTCAAACGGGAGGAGCAGATTTAAGACGGGCGCGAGAGTAAGATAGTCCAAATATATGACCTAAATTTATAGTACCTCAAAAAATATACCAGAGGGTTGCTGAGGGCTGTCTGGGAGGAGGAGTGAAACTATTTATTGCCTGTGAGTCGAAAGGGAAAGAGCACAAAAGTGGTTTTGCTTTGTTCCTGTCGAGTTTAAGAGACTAGGAGTGGCGGCCTTGGCTCAAGATTGTGTTAGATCCAAGTGCAGTAGACCTAATCGTCTGGTTTACGTGCAGTTAGATGAAGCAAGAAGCAAATATGCCTTTACTTTCGGCTCCTTTTGGTTTCAGATTTCATCTATTAGTATGCTAACAAAATTCTGACACAAAACATTTTACATGCTCCTGGTTTTTTTCTTGAGTCAATTGTGTCCTTTTGTCGTGAATCTTGAGTTATGAGTGATATCATCTTGATGTGTGGGAATGAGAAGGTAGAAAGTAAGAACAAATAGTTTAGAAAATGATAATACAACCTTTGCTTCGTGAATAATTGCCTCGTTTATTGCTCTGCACACTATCAAGCAGAGATTTACAATGCTCTTAATATGATTGAAAGACTCTTATTTTTAAACATAATTTAAATTTAGCGCTATAAATCACTGAAGGCAATTCCTCATGGTTAACTGTCAACCTGTTTCTCATTCCAAAATAATATAGGCTTTTTTCCGACCGTAATCTAGCATTTATTCCCAAGACGTTTTCTCCATGCAGTGTCTGGCAGCCCACCAGACAAACCCTTCCAGTAACCTATTTCCCTATTTTTTTCGTACCCCACATCCATTCCAGGGCCTCGTCTCCCCTTCGCCCATTAACTTGACATATATTCTCCTAACCGACTTCCTCAGTGACCTATTTACCCCTATAGGCCGCGTCTCATGGCCTATTTCATCACTCCATATATTTCTTAGGTCAATTAGCAAAATATCCTTCCTCATGGCATTTCTTACGTGTCATAACTGTGCATTTTACACTCCATCTCCTTCAATCTTTGTTGAGATTCTATTTGGATAGCATTTTTCAAGCAGTTGGCAACGTCTTCTAAAGCCATTTTCACTCCTGCCCTAACTGTCTACACTTCGGCCAGACCTACTCCACTGCTTCCCGATTTATCCCCACGATTATTTTCCGACTCACCAATTTCCCCTCCTTCCCCCTTCCCGCGCGGCCACTATCCTTCCGGTGGCAAAATTCTTCTCCCCTGCGTGTGGGCCGTTCCTTCCGGGCAATGTAGTAGCGACGGGCAATTCATGCTGTCATTTATTTCTCTGACATTAACGGTAGGACGAAAGCCTTCCTCCTTACAACCCCACCGCCACCACCACCACCACCACCACCACCCTCCCAATGTATACAAGTGGCATTTTACGATATTGTATCTTAGGTAATAACGAAAAATAACTGATGGAAAGAGGCAGAGAAAGGCTGCCGGGCTATGATAGTAAATTTCGCGGGCTTTTTTCTCCTTGAAGAATAGGGCGACTAAGGGGATCTAGGGCGCTACCGAGGGAACAGATTTAGCCGCATCTCCGCAAGCATAAGGTGTCCATTTGTATTTGGGGAATGTATGATTGAGCGCCTCAGCCTCTAACCCGCCGGAGATACGGTGAGGTGAATGGGCTTTCCTGCGGCGCCTTCGTTTTAGCGGTTTATTGACGTGGCATTCTTAGTCTGGCCGCCTGATTCACCCCACGTGTTTCTTCTTCCCACCGGGCAAGTGCGGGTCGAGCCACGGCCTTCTATATACATTGAAGGCCGTGGTCGTGGCCGTGTGTATAGAAGGCCGTGGTCGTGGCCGTGTGTATAGAAGGCCGTGGTCGTGGCCGTGTATATAGAAGGTCGTGGTCGAGCCGTCTCTGTCTGCACTTTTTTATCTCTCACCCCACGAAGTCACTAGCGATCTGTTTTGGGATTGAATAAAGAAGGGGTGGAGAGGTAAAAATGGATATTAAATTTTAACAAAAGAATATATTTGTAGAGAATAGATTTAGAAACAAGGCTTAGTTATGTAAATAACAGGTTTGTTCAAGTGTCTTGGGAATGGGAAGCAGTATATTTAGCGAGTCTTATGAACGAAGAAAGTCAAAGTCCAGTATTTTGCATATTTCGCTTAACAATGTAGACTATTTTTTCCTATATGCCAAGAAACATTAAATATATGTACTCACTCGCAAGAAAATGCATAAATTACTATAGGATTCTGCTTTACCTAAATTATAGAGGCTCGTGGAGGTTACCTGTGTCCATATTTTCATCCTGGATAGTTTTTACGTCTCTTCGTTTTCCTCGAGCCTTTCTTTGGGGGTTCGGGAGCTCGAGAACAGCATGGCTTCATCGGGAGGCGGTGAAGGCTGCCCTGCGTTATCTTACCGACGGACAAAGATATTTATAGAAAGGTGTGATGGGGAAGACGCCTCAACCCTCCTCCTGTCTGACCTTGACTTTGCTCCTCCCTGGAACACCCGACTTGGCTCCAATATTCTGATGACTTCATTTAGTCCCGCATCAGCCGCTTCCCAAAGTCGTGATGATCGGTTTCGCCTCGTTTGCGGCTCTCTAATGCCTGAACAAATACGCTGACTTTGACCTGTGTGCGACTTGGTACTCTATGAACTGACCTTCTGACCTCTGGCCCATTCACCTGTAGGCCCCGCTCCTTTCTTCCTTTTCTACTTCCTCCATCACCACGCGCATCAGCCCACCCATCGCTATCCCCCCATCTCCCCCATCGCTATCCCCCCATCTCCCCCATCGCTTTCCCCCATCTCCCCCATCCCTATCTCTACCACTCCTCACCTCCTTTCATTTTTAATTCCAACCCATAACACTGGGTAACAAACATATGTTTTGAAAATCGTCCAGAGGTTTTCCAGTTCCAGCTGAATTAGACTAATATTTGAATGCTCTGAGTCCGAAAATGACCTTGGTTTTGCTCATCAGGTCGGTTTTTTTGCTACAGACATTTAAAAAAAATCGATTTTTTCGTAAAAAAAAAAATTCTGCGGATCATCAGCTGAGAACCCCTGATGATTTTTTTTTCCGTTTTCCTCAAGAAATAAAATCTCCTCGTATCAATTCATTTCAGTTTTTATTTAGTCATCAAATTTGAATAAGCATACTTATCATAATATTAGTATAAGAATGAGCGTTACGTGACACAAAATTTTCAGAGTTCACGGCATAAATCGGCGTTTCTTCTTCGATTCCCGTGTGTGAGCAGCTGCTGGGATGTCTCTCTTCAGCGACCACAGTAGTCCGCATCATGACTGCGTCCCACCTCCCCTGGTCCCTCTTCCTCCATTTGGCGGCATGTCCTGATGGAACCTTTTCTCCCTGCTCGTACGCTCATCGCCCCAAGGTTTCAGGAAAACTTGGTCTCCTGTGTTGAGTAACAGGAAGTGCATCTTAATACTCATCCAACACGCCTGAGTTTTTGGAGGCCTCTAGCATGCCTGCTGACGAGTCTGTCGTGGTTTGCTGCCTTCGTGTTTCCCCAGGAAGTTGTTTCACCGCCTGCACAAACGATTTCCACGCGGGCACTCTATCTGTTCCATGGATTTTTGGACTCCTGTGTCCTTTATGAGCTGCCGTATCTGTGTGCCATCGAAAATGCCGGCCTTCAGCTTCTCATGTTCAGGTCCAGGAAAGGCCTCGGCACCGGTAGTTGAAGCACCTCCCATCCTTGTTCTCAGGAGCGCGCGTGAACTGTTTCATTAACCCACGCTTCAAGTGTAGCTGGTGGATCATATCTTCTCCGGCCACAATGAGGTTCGTTTTATGATTGTTTCCTCTCCCCAGGTACTACTGCTCTCTGCGCCGGCCCTCCTTTCCTTACATAGTGCTGGGCTCTGTCTCGACGTCCCACATGCAGAAAACGCATGGGGTATTCGTGACCCGGACTGCTGAACAGTAGAAAGTTCCCATCTTCAATCGTACGCAGATGATCCATTGGTCTGCTCATATTGATTTTTGTCGAGCACGTACTTCCACATGCTTCATATTTCCTCTTTGAGAGTTTTTGGAGTGCGCAAGGGGATTGAGCGACTGGTTCCCCGTTGTGGAGGAGCCACCTTCCAAAGAGCGCTTACAGCTGTCAATGAAGATTCGCCAATCTCTCGATCGTATTGGGAGCGCCCGAGTTTTAACAAGAAGACCGGCGACATCTCGGCAGTACAACGAGGTCTTCCCCCGGCAGAAGTAGCCCATGTGGCCTCATGCCTTCTACGAAAGAACGTGAACGCGCGTCCTTGCCAAGTAGATTTTTCTCTTTGAGTCCTTGAGGCCAACGAGCTCGAGGAAGTCTTCGACAATCTGAGATCCCGAACCAATCATTAAGCTCACTTGTGAAAGGGCTGCGGACTATCTTGTGCTTCATACTCTTCTTCTGTTATTCCTCGCTCGTCCTACTGGTGGCCTCGTCGTCGCTGTCGGGAGCTCTGTAACGCTGTACAGAATTTCTTTCGCAGTGAGCCAGTGACGGCGGCAGATGGAATGTCGGGTTACTGGAGGCTGTGCCGATTCTTCCGGTTGATGCATTAGTAATTGATGGCGCAAAGTAACATCCCGATGCATGGTTCAAACGCTCCCTCCAAACCATCGGATCCAAACTTCATTGAAGTTTTTCGCGCCCTTCGTCAGCCGCCTGAGGTATTCCCCGCACGTCTTGCACACCGTGTGCGGTGCCCAGAGACTTATCTTGGTCACCCACTTGACTTTAAAGTAGCCCCGTAGGCGCGCTTCACAATCCTGTGATGGTCTTCCTGTCCCCTGACAGCGTGTTAATTGTCCGCAGATGTGACAGAAAACGTCAGGATTATCCCTCATTACCGTCGCGCCGAAGGCATCACAATAAAACTGAAAGAAAAAGAAATATGCAGCTGAGGTCAGACATGAAATTTAGAATTTTAGAATTTAGAAAATTTAGAATGGAGGTGTAAATGGTAGACGGGTATTGGATTTGATTGGCTAATTGTGAATTCCCGCTTTATTCCGTGTCTGTGCAATTGTAATTCGATATATTCTTCAAGAAAATATGATTGAACTCAACCCCTGAATTAGCATATGTATATAAGCTCTCAGTAGCTCTATGGCTTTATCTCAAAAAGTTGACCTGATAGGCAAATCAATGTGATATTCGGACTCAGAACACCTAAATTAGTCTAAATCAACTGAGAAACCCTGACGATTTTTTTGCTGTTACCCGTGTAATCTATCTCTTTCTATTTCTGTCCACCTCGGCTTCTCTTTTATGTAGACTCCGTGTAAATGTTTCGCCCCAACAGAAACCCAACACATGGCAACCCAGTATCGTTTTTTATACATATAGTTTGTTTGGCCACTGAATATACTGGGATGCCGATATTACTACATAGTCGGTGATATCCGGACACACAACCATGATGCATTCCCAAAAAAACACTTAAAAAAAAACTTCACATTCGCATTTTGTCATCGTTAAAACACCAAGCAAATGTTTTGACGTCCTATCAGTTATCTTAGGAATGACACCACACACACACACGCCAACACACGCACACCACACACCACACACAACGCCCCCACACACCCCACACAACCCCCCACACACACCCCACACCACACCACACGACTACACACACACACACACACACCAACACACACACACCACACCACACCACCCACCACACCACACCACCCCAAACACCACACACACCCCACACACACCACACAACCCACCCCCTTCTCCAGACCCCTCCTGTTTTCCTCTCCCTCCCCTTCCCTTTATGGTATTCATCCCTCCCCTCCCGTCACGCTTCTCTCCAACCCTCCCTCCCAGACACCCGCTCTCTCCCCTCTCTCCTCTCCTCTCCCTCCTCTCTCTTTTCCCTCTCCCCTCTCTCCCCCCCTCCTGTCCTCATCCTGTTTCTCCTGTTTTTCTTTCATTCCTGTTAACACCTTTTTTTTTTTTTTTAGAATATGCTCCTTATTTTCTCTCTTTTTCCCCCCTGTTGCTTACACATGTTTTACTCCTCTGTCTCTCTCTCCCTCTGTCCCTCTGTCCTCTCTCCCTCCCTTCTTCCCTTCCTCCTGTTTCGTCATGGATTCCCTTTCTTCTATCATTTCGTCCTCCTTCCCTGCTCCTTTTCATCCACAGTATGTTCAGCTACCAGTAAATTGCTTCTTTGCCTCCAGTTTTAACCTTTCTGACCCTCCTCTTTCTCTTCCATGTCTTTCTCCCTCTTCTTTTTGCCCTTTTGTCCATTCCCTTGTTTTTCTTTCCATTCTCGTCTTCCCTCGTGTCCTTCTCCTCTTCTTCTTCCTCCTTCCCCCCTCTTCCCACTGTATTGCTTTCCCTTTCCGTCCTTTCCATTCCTTCCCCTTTTTTCCCACCCGCTCTTCTCATCAACTCCTCTCATGTTCCCTTTCCCGCCATTCCTCCCTTTAAAAATCACCTCTTCCTTTGGGTTCCCTTCCCTTCCGTGTCCTTCCCCTCCCTACCCTTCCCTTTTTCCTTCCCTTCCCTTTACACCATCTCTCCCTTTCTCTTTATTGATATTCGGTAACAATTCAGTAGCAAATTTACTCCCCTTTTTCAATTAGAGACAGGAAGAGATACATAAATTGAAACACCAGATCTTTTATATATTTTTCTTTACTGTTTCTTTCAATTAATACACTACGAAAGAAGGGAGACCTGATCAAAAAACTCAACTGGAAAATTGCTTCACACTCCTTTCATCGACCATCTTCTCTTCCCTATACACCCGGAACGCTCTCATTCCTTTGCAATTACGGGCAGCACCTCCTAACAAAAACGAAAAAAATAGAAGCGAACCTCCCCCCTTACCGTGGTTGGACATCCTCTCTCCCCCTTTTCTTTCTACCTCCCTTTCACTGCTAGATCACAACCGCCGATTCTATTACTATTTTTCCCTCTTCTTGACGTGTTTTGTTTTCCTTTTTTCCTCTTCATGAAAGTTTGCCACTACCAAGATCTGATGGCCACCTCAACGAACACTTCCACACGGTAAACGCTCTTCTCCTCCTCCTACTCTTATCGTATCTAATCTATATAAATTCCTCTAAGACGGTAAGGGGCGGTGTGGGGCTTGCTGATTATTTACTGTCGAGTTTCGAAGGCGCAACAATGGAAGTGGAAGTTTGTAGAGAATTTAGCATATCATAAGTTTAAGTTCTTCCTGTTGTTTCCATGGAGACCGAACCGGGCACAGTATTTTCTCTCTCTCTCTCTAGTCTCTAGTTCCTCTCTCTCTTTCTCTCCATCCCTCCTCATATCTTTCTCTCTCTCTCTCTCTCCTCTCTCTCTCTCTCTCTTCTCCTCTCTCTCTCTCTCTCTCTCTCTCTCTCTCTCTCTCTCTCTCCTCTCTCTCTCTCTCTCTCTCTCTCTCCCTCTCTCTCTCTCTCTCTTCTCTCTCTCTTCTCTCTCTCTCTCTCTCTCTCTCTCTCTCTCTCTCTCTCTCTCTCTCTCTCTCTCTCTCCTCTCTCTCTCTCTCTCTCTCCTCTCTCGTCTCTCTCATCTCTCTCTCTCGTCTCCTCTCTCTCTCTCTCTCTCTCTTTCTCTGTCTCTGTCTCTGTCTCTGTCTCGTCTCTGTCTCTGTCTCTGTCTCTTCTCTCTCTTCTCTTCTCTCTCTGCTCTCTCTGTCTCTTCTCTCTCTTCTCTCTCTCTTTAAATAGTTATTCTCCCCTTTCCTCAGTTCCACTTTCTCTACGTACTCTCACTCCGTCCTCTTTATCTTGTCGAGCTTCAGTTACCCTTCTTTCTCATTTCTCTTTCTATTCACATCACTGTCGCACTTTCCCTCTTCTTCCTTCTTCTCCTCTGGTTCCCTTCCTTCATAGTACCTTCCTCCTCTTCTTGGGGTTTCATTACTATTTATAACTTTCCCCATCAAAGCGCACGCCAAAGACTGAGACTTCTCCCTTAATGGGCAGAATTCGTGTACAAATGGCCAGGTTTCGGGATTTGCGACCCGAGGCCAAAGTGCGGACTGTGTTCTCTTATCGCTTTTCTGTTGGCGATTATCTTCTTCCTCCTCCCTCATTCAATTTCTCGTTTACCTTTAATCGCTTCGTGTTAACTTTTATTCTTACTTTTTCACTTTTTTTGTGCTTCGTTTGCGTTTATTTCTCCCATTCGTCTTGTCCTTTTTCCTGTTCAAGTTTTCCTCCGTTTTTCTTTTTTTTCTGGTGTCCGTGCGTGTATGTGTTTTTTTACCTTTTTCCTTCTGCGCGCTCGACCTTTAAAGTGTGCATAGACGACGCAAGCCCATGTCGCTGTACAGACTGCGCTGCTGTTCATGGTTCTGTTGTTATTGCCTCTATATTCCAGCTGCTGCACCGGTGCCTCAGCTGTTGCCACGGCAGCTTTACCCAGTTGTTTTTCATGGCGGCTGTGTTGTTCTCCTGATTGTTATGTGTTCTCGTTACTGTTGCGTCGTTCAGGCGATTCCGTTACTTATGTTGCGAATACTATTATGCCCTGGACCGCTGCTCTAGCTGTTATGTGTATGTTAGCGCAGTTTATTGTTATTGTAGCGACGCCTGTTTCAGTTGATAATGCTGTATTTTGTGTTCCTCATGGCGACACTTTCCCTCCTGTGCGTCCAGTAGTGTCATTGTTTCCACCAGTAATTTGGGCAGCGTAAGGTATAGCGATTGTATCCCTTCCGGCCATTTTAGCATTGTTTATAGTGGCCCTGTGGCGCTCTGGGAGGTAGGTTGGGGGATGCTAAGGCAGATGGTCGTTAGTGTCCTGCCATCTGCCGGTTATCGCGTGAAGGAGAGCAACGTAAAGTTTCATAATGGTACCGGTGTGTCCTCGAGGCGATATCTACACGGTTGTAATACACTAAAAAGACATCTCGGGGTCATAGGATATAGTTATGCTTCATGTCTTACTCTCCTACTTTAGCCCTCTCTCTCTCTTCCTCTCCTACTTTAGCCCTCTCTCTCTCTTCCTCTCTCTCTCTCTTCCTCTCTCTCTCTTTCTCTCTCTCTCTCTCTCATCTCTCCTCTCTCTCTCTCTCCTCTCTCTCTCTCTCATCCTCTCTCTTCTCTCTCTCTCTCTCTCTCTCTCTCTCTCTCTCTCTCTCTTCTCTCTCTCTCTCTCTCTCTTCTCTCTCTCCTCTCTCTCTCCTCTCTTTTCTCTCTCTCTCTCTCTCTCTCTCTCTCTCTCTCTCTCTCTCCTCTCTCCTCTCTCTCTCCCTCTCTCTCTCTCTCTCTCTCTCTCTCTCTCTCTCTCTCTCTCTCTCTCCCTTCTTTTCTTCAGGCTTACACAAATAATCTAATTCCAGGTCTTGATGGAAGCCAAGGGGGAACAAGAGCAATTTGGGGGAGCAATATTGAATATATTTCCACCAAAAGAGCATTAAGATATTACCCCACGAAATTTCCGCTATGTGGTGTTCTAATAATCCCAAGAGTATATCTTCTCGGTAACGAGCGGCATATCTTAATGCAAATCTTCCTTTTTGCAAATGAAGCCTCCTCCTCCCTCGCCTCTGAGTGAGGAGGATGAGGGCATTACAAAACGTTGAATTTTCATTAATAAGGAAATACAGGCGGGTGTTATAATTCGCGGTGGTAGTTACTGAAACAGTGTTGGCTGGTTACCCAATATCGCCCGATTGTTGTTTCCATGGTAGCCGGTCCCCCTGTGTAGCCCTCTGGCGGCCGCACGAGTCCGCCTCCTCCTGTGTATTAGGAAAGAACCTCAGCTGTAATTCCCGGGTATTGGTCGCCCCCAGGATTAATTTACACGGGCTCAGATTTTAATAAGAATTCCTCCCCCCCTCCGTTCTCCCTGTGATGGTGGAAAGAGGAGACTATCAGCGCCTTGTATATAGCACTTTCCTCCTCCTCCTTCTCCTCCTCCTCCTCCTCCTCCTCCTCCTCCTCCTCCTCTCGTGACTCCCCCTACTGCTCCTCTACACCTCCTTCTCTCCTCCTCTTCCTCCTTTTCCTCGGTTGTTGCTGCTGCTAACATTAATTCCTACTCCTTGTTCTCCTCTTCGTCGTTCTGGTACTCCTTGTCCTCCCTGTCCTCCTCCTCCCTCCTCCTCCTTAACGAGAACTTGAACCAGTGTTATACTAAAAGATGTTTCCATTCTTTTCCTCTCCCTTTTCTGTAATTCCCGAGGATCACTTGCCTACACGGGATTGTTTTTGGAGGGTCGGAAGCGCCCGGCACTCACGCTCCCAGAAGCCTCGTTAAAATTGAAATAGATTAAAAAAGAGAACTGTGTAGGAGCAGCAGAAGTGTGTGTCGCCGTGCTCGCCCCGACCACGCACGACCCCCACATTGCTCCCCGAGGACAAGTTCTTTTCTCAATGGCTATTATAATTGTTTTCTCCCTCCGCGCCCGGCAAAGGCCTCGCCACTGAACCCGCTAAGCACCTCCAGTTTTCTGCTGTAAGTTATTGTCCTCTATGAATTTTTGCTGTGAAATTACAACCCTTTTTTATGGTCAGTACGTTGATGGTCTTTCTGGTTTTTTTCTTTTATCATCTTTTTCCTCCTTTCCTCCTCCCTCCTCCCCATGCAGAGGTTGGGTGGTGGCACGGTCCTATTTAGGGTGGCACCAGGGCATTGGAGTAAATTTTTTGAATAAATGGTATAGAATAAGTTTGTTTAGTCGTTACGGGGAAGCTTCAGGCCGGGTGCAGTGCAGAGGAAAGCCCGTGATAAAGATCTGGCCTTTTATTTATTATGAATATGCAGACTCCTCTTCATTTACACTTAGAAGTTAAAAAAAGCATACAAGAGCCGTTCTTTGTAACATGTATACTTGGGAGATATAAGAGCATAAGAAAATAAGGAAGCTACAAGAGGCTGTGAGACCTACACGAGGTAGTTCCAGTTTTTTATAGATATTGCAATAACGGTACAGGAATAAGTCTTAGATGTCTGCTCAAGCGGAGGAAAGAGGGAGGAAAGGAGGAGAGAAACACCACGAAGAGAGTGGGAGTAGGAGTGCTTCTGGTGTGTTATGGAGGGAAATATTAAAGGTCGACATTTTAGATTTGTTCTCCTGCGTGTGTGCCCCGAAACTGCCTGTAGAGCCGGTCCGCAGATTTAGGGAGATTGAACCTTCAGCCTGCTTGCTTTTTGGGCTGGAAAATGTAATCCAATTTGGGAAATACCTGATAAGATTTGCCCGACGTTATTGTACTTCCTAAACTCGCTGGGGGAAGTTTGTGAGTGTTTATTTAGTTAGTAAATGTGAACTCTGAAAATCTTGCGTATTGGACGGCAAATGTCTCGTGACTCGGGGTGCCGCGCATGTCCTCCCATTTTCATCCTTCCTCCAATGGCGCAGAAGGACCAAGTTTCATCTTTCTCCGGATCTTTACCGATGTACATTCCCACCTGATACAAAGATGCTTGGTAATTGTGCCACAGGGGACGCTCTTTGGCCCGCCCTGACAAAAGCCTCGGCAATAAAAATGCGGGAGATATATGGTCTCAGGGGTGAGGGCGAGACACCCTTGTCGTGGGTGGCAGGAGGCGGCTCGAAGGTCACCACGGAAAGAACTCTTACGCCTCCTTAACATAGAGATGGTTATTCTCTCACCGAAACCTCACGCCCTCTTGGAGCCTCTTCGTTGGCGGAATTTCACTCTGGAGTATATATGTTCAAGGGGCGTTATAGGGAGCCGCCACACCAGGCTGAATACTTCATGAACGTGCGAGGTTATGTTAGCCAAATGTGTGATTATTATGCAACATTAAGCCCAATCCTATTTATGCTGCGGCGAAATAACTTAAGGTACAAATTACTCCAGGTACAAATGTTGCGTACCTTCCCCCCACTACTGTAGGAAGGAAGTGACTCGTTAACACACGGGAGTTCAAAGTTCGTAGCTGTGAATCAAGACAAAAAAAAAGGTTGCCTCACGAAGTACTGCAGTGGATTATGAGATGATTAAGGTTTCCTGTCTGGCTAATTAGAGTATATGGATAATTTGTATTTGTTTCCATCTCTTCTTCCTGTTCTTGATTATCCTGTCCTCCTTCTCGTAACATCCTTCTTTCCCTTCCTCTTCCATCCCCTTCCTTATTTCCTCTTCTTCCTTCCCCTGATACCTTCTTATCTTACTGTTTCCTCCTCCTCCTCCTCCTCCTCCTCCTCCTCCTCTCCTCCTCCTCCTCCTCCTCCTCCTCCTCCTCCTCCTCCTCCTCCTACCTCCCATCTCCTCCTCCTTCTCCTTAACTCTATTTCTTCCCCTCCAGTTCCTCCTCTTGCGGTCTACTTCCTCCTCTTTCCTTCTAGGTTATCCCTCTTCTTATTCATCCTCATTTCCTCTTCCATCTCAACTCCTCTTCTCCAAACCACCTCATCCTTTTCCCTTTCAACTCTTCTAAATGTCTCCAAGTCTTCATCCTCATCCCCTTCTTCCTAATCATTTTTCTGCCATCCTACCTCATCTTCTACTTCTTCTTCCTTCCTTTTCCTCCTCCTGTTCCTTCCTTCTCCTCTTCCTTCTCCTCCTCCTTCCTCCTTCTCCTCCTCTTTCCTCCTTCTCCTCCTCCTTCCTCCTTCCTCCTTCTCCTCCTCCTTCCTCCTTCTCCTCCTTCTCCTCCTCCTTCCTCCTTCTCCTCCTCCTTCCTCCTTCTCCTCCTCCTTCCTCCTTCTCCTTCTTCTTCCTCCTTCTCCTCCTCCTCCTCCTCCTCCTCCTCCTCCTTCCTTCTTCTCCTCCTTCTTCCTTCTTCTCCTCCTCCTCCTCCTCCTTCCTTCTTCTCCTCCTCCTTCTCGTCCTCCTTACTCCTTCCTCCTTCTCCTCCTCTTTCCTCCTTCTCCTCCTCCTTCCTCCTTCTCCTCCTCCTTCCTCCTTCTCCTCCTCCTTCCTCCTTCTCCTCCTCCTTCCTCCTTCTCCTCCTCCTTCCTCCTTCTCCTCCTCCTTCCTCCTTCTCCTCCTCCTTCCTCCTTCTCCTCCTCCTCTTCGAAATTGGTATGGAGGTGAAGCGAACATGACTCTCATTAAGTCTGTGATAAAATAGCCAACTTAACGTAGAAGCCCACCATCCACAACAAAGTTTTT
>JACEEZ010022317.1:1655920-1660920 GCA_016584305.1 Chionoecetes opilio | reverse complement strand
GACAGACCCGACCTCCACGATGTAAGACATTCCTTCATGATCCCGTTGTCACGCTTGCACGCACACACACATACGCACACATTCATTCATACGCGAACACTCACCTATATATGGACAGACACACGCACACACATGCCCACACACACATGCCTCCTGTGATACAAGAAATTTCGTTCATGACCTGTTATGAACCCAAGCCAAGGACTCGTGTGGCTGATCACGTGGCTGGAGAGTTCTTACCTGTGCTCACCTGCTTAATAAGGCAATCCAGGAGTGATGTCTTTAACAAAATAAGCAAATCTTCACCTTTTTTTGGCTTATTAAACAAAAAAGGTAGAAATTAACGCGTTTAAGCAAAAAATTACGCGTTTCTTTGGCTTAATGATAAAAAAAAAAAAAAATGAACGTGTTATTAGCTGTTTTGTTATCGTTGTCTCCCCCTCTTTCCTGCTTTATCGTCAGTTACGCGTTATCCTCCCTTTATCTTCCCCTTTATCTATCCTCGGGGTAATGTAGGATAAAATGTGGATAAAAAGGAATTGAAGACGCAAGGATGATATGGGTCAATACGAGTGGAGTAGACACGCAGAACGAGCCCTCCCCGCCTGGTGTCTCGTAATTTCTCACTATACAAATATTTACGAGTCCTTTTCTGGCAGCCGTGTGTGCCTTGAACCGCTGCCGTCCTTTGTTTTTGTCAGGGTTTTTTTTCTGTCAACTCGAGTCTTAGCTGGTGGGAAACTCTTGGCATTTAATTCGCACCTATACGAGTGTGCTTGGGAATTACAAGGAATTTTCGGGTATGGGAGGAAACTACGTGGCTGCACCTAATAAAAGAATATAACAAAAAATACTGGTCACGTTTGGAAAAGTTAATTTTGTTTGGAATATTTGTTCTCCACTCAGTCATTTTTTGCTAGTCCTCACACTCATTCTTTTTTCTCTCTCTTTCTCTCTCTCTTCCCCTCTTCTCTCTCTCTCTCTCTCCTCTCTCTTCTCTCTTTTCTCTCTCCTCTCTCTCTCTCTCTCTCTCTCTCTCTCTCTCTCTCTCTCTCTCTCCTCTCTCTCCTCTCTCTCCTCTCCTCTCCTCCTCTCTCCGTCTCTCTCTCTCTCTCTCTCTTCTCTCTCTCCTCTCTCTCTCTCTCTGTCTCTCTGTCTCTCTGTCTCTCTGTCTTGTCCTCTGTCTCTGTCTCTGTCTCCTCTCTCTGTCTCTGTCTCTCTCTCTCTCTCTCCTCTCTCTCTCTCTCTCTCTCCCCTCTCTCTCTCTCTCTCTCCCTCTCTCCTCTCTCTCTTTCTCTCTCTCTCTCTCTCTCTCTCTCTCTCTCTCTCTCTCCTTCTCTCTCTCCCCTCTCTCTCTCTCTCTCTCTCTCTCTCTCTCTTTTCCCCTTATAACTGTCAAAATCTCTTGGTTTTCTTTACATTCTTTCCTCCTCAGCAACTTTTCTTACCCGAGGGGAAAATGGTTTACTTGTTGTCCATTTTCCTGATCCCCGGTTTATGTTAAGAACTTTTTCGTTGTGGATAAAAGAATATTTAGAAAATGTTGGTATCATGTGTCGAATGTCGCACGAGGTTCACTGGCCAGGGTTACAGTCACTTGCATGCCTCCAGCCTTTTCTCTGTCTTGTTTCCCCTTTTTCATAGCTCCCTCCTCAAATTCAACAAATTATCCAAATGTGATTTTTACTCATATTCGGATCAATATTATCATTCTTCCTCTCTAAAACATTTTTCCTAATGGTACAATTTCCTCTGGAGTTTCAGTGGACCTTTTCCTTTGCCTGGAGCCATTCTTCCACGCATAACATGTCATTATAAAGTGGTGTTGCCATGAAGAGAACCCGTAGGACTTCTCTCGTCGACCCTGTATATAGCCTTGCCCCCCATCCCCATTCCCCGTGTTAGCAGGCCCATGATTACTCCCATTTCCCTCACCTTACTACCCTCCATTAATGTCATTCTGCCTGCCGTCGTTCCTTGCTCCGTAACCAGATGAAATGACGCTCGAATAGTCTTCCGCTGCGTAGCCATTAAGGTTGAATGTCCCGTTTCTCACCACTCTGCCGTCGCCTTTGTCACCCATTTCCATTTCGGCAGCACTCGTCCCATGAGGTAAATATACACCTGGTGAGATTAGTGAGTGATGAGCAGTATTTTGTCTCCCTCGTTATGCTTCAGTTAGATTTGATTTCTCTATTAGTTTGATGTGTGTGTCGAGGATCAAAGCAGTTTAGGTGAGTAGTGGGAGGAGGAAGAGACTGAGGAGGAAGAGGAGGAGATTAAGGAGGAGGAGAAGGGAAGGAAATCATGAGGGACGGGGTGATAGGCAGCCAGGTGTGTGCAGGTAAGTGGCGTTGAGAGGAGGAAGTATAAAAGAGTCCTGAAGAATTTGATCATGAAGCCAAATGGAAAGTATAAAAAAACATGTCCCCACATTAAGGCAACACGGTAATGATAGTCTTTCCCGAGAGAAAAAAACTAATGCTTCCGTTTTACTTAATAATTTGTACTATGACTGCAAATTTTACAATAAGCAAAGGTAGAAAAAATTCGAATCGTTACGTAACAAAATGACGGTCAGGCATTTCATTTTGGAGACCGTTGCGTTACTGGTCCGGTTTTTTTTTCTTCCCATGACTAACACGCGTAGGAAAACATGCATAACACTGTGTAAGGCATTATTGTCCCTCAGATAACACGACGTTACTCTATTCAACCCAGCCATAGCAACAAACCGTCACCACCACCACCAAAAACAACGACTACAACAACGACAATGATCACGACCACCTCGCACCTTTCCCCCCTTTCGTCCCTCGTTCCGGATGAAGCTTTTCTTAATTTGCGAGTTTTTATTTGCAATCCTCGAGGGTCGGAAGCCCATTAAGGGATCTAAGGAGCCATGAAGGTGGTGTGGGATGGTTTCTTGATACGCGTCGGGTGTTCATTAGGTAAGCAGTGGCAATGGTTGGCTACAGTAATTAGGAGTGAGAATTTAGATGATTTGTGACTCTTACCTTGTCACACGAAGAACTGTGGTTGGTGGGACGGTAGGGGACTCTTCAGAGGGACGAGCAATGACCTAGCAAAACTATAAGGGAGGAAGGGACAGTGTAGACAGGGTAGACAGGGAGGTAGAGGGTTAGAGGACAGTGGGAATAAGGGTAAGGAAAGATCAAAGGAGATGCGGGCTGGGAAGAAGGACGAGTAGGGGTGGTTAATGGAGTGGGTAAGGGTTGAGGAAAGAAAGGTAGGGGGCTTGATACAGCGATGTGTAAGGAATGAAGAGGAGGATGTAAGGGGATGAGGGTCTGTATGTAAGGGGATGAGGGTCTGTATGGGAAGGGAGTGAAGACATGGATACTATGGTAGGCGGTAAATTGAGGAAGGGATGAGAAGGGGAGAAGAATAGGGGATGATAGTAAGATGGGAAGAATATGAAAGTAAAAATATCATAGAAAGGGGCGATGAAAAGGAGACGAGACTGTTTAGAGTAATAGAGGTATGGAAACAGGAATGGGGAGAGGTAGGAGGGGAAGGAGGAGGATATGAAGGGAGAAAGGTACAGCTGGGGAGAGGACATGAGGGAGTTTGAGGGGAATGGGGAGAGGTAGAGAGAGGAAGAGGGTGTGAAAAGAGAGAGAGGTGCAGTTGGGGAGAGGAGAGGAGGGTGTGTTAAGAGAGAGAGGAGAAGGGGGTCGAGGGGGTGAGGATTGCGCAGCCTCACGAAATTAATGATCATGACCTTGTTGATGTATCGTTCGCCTGATTGTTTGCGTCGTGGTAAGATATACATAAGTTGCACCCAAGTGATTAGTTTGTGGGTGACGTGTGTGCCTGCTTAGCGTCCCTGCCCCCGCGCTGGAGTTATTAGACTTGCACTCAATTGCTGCGTCATTTATTTTGTGATATATTCCCTGATCCTCCTTAGTGATTTCATGCTAGTTTACCGTCTAGTCCTTATACGTTGCTCAATTTTCATTATTTTTTTAAGGGGTGGAAGGTTGGTGTCCCTTATATAACGATAGTAAACTTTTCCTGTTTTTGATATTTAGATACCATTTTGTTTTGTTTTTAAGTTTTTCAATCTGTTTTAGTGAATTTTTGACTTTATTGTTTATTTAGGGTGTTGTCTCCCTTCTAACCTTATTTTTCTTTTCTCCCCCTATTTCTTTTCTTTTCTTTTCTCCCCCTATCATTTATGTCTTGCGTTCCCTTATTCTCTTTTCAAACTTTTCTCTTCCCTTATTCTCTTCACCCTCTTGTCTTCTATCTCTTCTTCCTCTCCCTCTTCCTTCTCTTCCTCCTCCCTTGTCACTCACTTTACTTCCTGTCTATCTAATCTATTTGTGCTTTTTTTCTTACATATTTACCTATCATTCTGTCTATCTGTGCATCTATCTATATCTGTCTCTTTGTGTACTTGTGTTGAAGTGGCTTGTAAGTTGTCTCTGTCTGTTTTTCTTTTTCTAACTATATTCCTTTTTAGTTCCATTTTAATGTCATTTACGTAAACAGTTAAGACTTTTGTTTATATATAGTTTTTTTTTTATATGTCTTTGTCTTCACTGTCTTCCTCGATTTTTTCCTTTTTTCTTCACCTTATATTTTTAGTAGTTAATCTTGTTTTTCTTCCTCTCTCTCTCTCTCTCTCTCTCTCTCTCTCTCTCTCTCTCTCTCTCCCTCTCTCTCCTCCTCTCCTCTCTCTCTCTCTCTCTCCTCTCTCTCCTCTCTCTCTCTCCTCTCTCTCTCTCTCTCTCTCTCTCTCTTCTCCTCTCTCTCTCTCTCTCTCTCTCCTTCTCTCTCTCTCTCTCTCTCGTCTCTCTCTCTCTCTCTCTCTCTCTCTCTCTCTCTCTCTCTCTCTCTCCCTCTCTCTCTCTCTCTCTCTCGCTCTCTCCTCTCTCTCTCGTCTCTTCTCTCTCTCTCTCCCTTCTCTCTCTTCTCTCTCTCTCTCTCTCTCTCTCTCTCTCTCTCCTCTCTCTCCTCTCTCTCTCTCTCTC
>JACEEZ010022317.1:1645920-1648420 GCA_016584305.1 Chionoecetes opilio | reverse complement strand
TGTGTATGTGTGCGTGCGTGTGTGTGGTTTGGAAGTAAGGATGTTGAGGTCACGTGGTATTGAAGGGTTTGGCGAGGGAGGATGAGAGGAAGGAGGATTTAAGGTGAAAGTACTAGGTAGGAGGATGCATGGAGGAAGAAAAGGCAGGAGTGGAGGGAAGGGGAAGGCAAGTAAGAAGAAGAGGAGGAGAGGAGAGGGGGAAGGTAGGGAGGGGGAGTTCGGTGTACAGCGGCCAATGACGTGGAAGATAGGGCTTGGGTGTTGGTAGGGGAAGGGGGAGAAGGGGTACCGAGGGATGGGGTCGGTTGTACGGGATGTTTGGGGGGATGCGGGGGTAGGTAGGGTAGGAGAGAAGGTAGGAAGGAGAGGCATAGGGGGATGAAGGGAAGGAAGTCTGTTGCGGTCCAAGGGTAGGTAGGGTAGGGAGGGAAAGAGTGCTGAGCTAAGGGCGGAGAAGCTCACTAACTTTGGAGGACATCTTCGTTCGTGCCTGTAAGTTTGTTAGCCTATTGTTTTTGTCCTTATTTTTGTCCTTAGGTATATTTTAGGTTTTTTATTCTTGGGGGGGGGGGATTCTATAAAAATCTCGTTAGTGTATTTTTTTGTGTGTACGTATGTATGTTTATGCACGTGCAGTTTTTTCTACATCACCTGCATTGATAGTAATCACACTAATGATAATGGTAGTAACATATATTTGAGTTTGCAGTTGATACATATGTAAAGTGTAAATTTTTAGAGGGTAAATATTATAAACAAGCAAACGGAAAGTTAAAAAAAATCAGTATCAGGTTATTAATGTATTTTACAGTAATTGGCGAAGAGAATATTTACAAATTGTTGATGACTCTCCTCATCATGTCTGGTGGGGATCTTCTTGTACTGATGTTCTGTGTGTAATCGGTGAATTTTTTCGGGAGACTCGTTATAACACCTTCTGCCACACTAAGGGCGGCAAGGGGGGGGGTTAGGGGGTCAGGGGAGGCGCATCCGGTGGCAGGAAGTGGTGATAGCGAGGGTGGCACAGAAGTTTCTCTCCAAATTGACCAAGGAAATGGCTGGTTGGGCAGGGGTGGAGAGTGGCCGGACCGCTGACGCCCCCGAGGATAACCAGTAAGCGTAAAGGAAGACCCCAATACGTATAATCTTGCCTCACCCATTTTTGTATCTTCTCGAACTGGTAATTTGTGTGCTACTGTCAAGAAGGATCATATAGGGGACCGTGTAGTTGACTTAAGGAAGGGGTGAAGAGATTGTACACGTTCCTTAGCTTATAGAGGGGTGGGAAGGGATGCATATTAGACTTACAGGGTTTAGATGGCAGAAAGGAGGTCATGGCTTTAGATATGGATCTAAGTCATGTCTCTATCTATGATCAAGCCTCATAGTTTAGGGACCCTTGACCACGTGGAAGGTGTAACAAGCCCATGTGATGATAGGGGATAGGATAATGTCAATGTCCAGGTATTACTGTTACTCCAATATGGCGGGTAATGATGGTGTGAGGGGCAGCCCACCGCTAGTAGATAGATGGTTTGAGAGCGTCTCAGAGGCCATTAAAGTCAGGAGCGACGTTGTTGACACTAATATCAATGGCTTATAGACGTGGTTTCCCTTAGGGCGTCGTTGATAGAGATGTGGAGACTGTCTTCATATACGTGTGTGTGTGTGTGTGTGTGTGTGTGTGTGTGTGTGTGTGTGTGTGTGTGTTTGTGTTTGTGTTTGTGTTAGAGAGAGATAAAAGTAATGGCCTTGTACCTTGAATCATCCTTTGTCTGGTTGCATCCAAAGCATTCATTAGTAATTCCCCGCAGTTCTCGCCACCCCCACCACACTACTTACCGAACCCGCCTTCCCTCACCCACACTGCAGATTTGGTCCTTCCGTCCTCCTTGTGTGGGTTGCAGCATGACCCTCGCCCCCCCCCCTTTACCTGTTCTCCTGCAGCACCTCTTCTAAGAAATGAACACATGCCTTCATAAACACATCGCAAACACAATATAAAAAGGAAGTGGAGCAATTGAAAGCGCTGACACAACCAGCGGTATATTTATCGAGGGCATATCGGCTCTTGGGGGATGTAATGTTTATTGGACTATGATAACGGCCCAGTAAGTTACCCCAGTCAAATTTCTATACGCGTTAGCCTATCGAAAACCCATGGGTTTGGATAATGGACCAGCGAGCTATGAATGCTGCACCCACCTCCCTCCCCCCACTCCTGCCCACCCCCACCCATCCATTCACTCTACCCCCTCCCTCCCTGTACCTCTTCCATTCTCCTGCTATTACATGGCTTTACCCCCTTTTTCCCCTTCATTTTTTATGTTTGTGTGCCTAGGTTCACTCTGTTCTAATTGTGGGATGATTCTACGCCTCGTGAATTTCAAGATAATAGGCCAGTATTTTAGCTTTTGATTAGTCAGTATGCTGGGACCAGCAACCTCTACGTCTCTCTTGGACAGGCAGCTGATCTGGCCATTCCGAAAAGAGGATGCTT
>JACEEZ010022317.1:1628420-1640920 GCA_016584305.1 Chionoecetes opilio | reverse complement strand
AAATTAATCATAACATGTCAACTTTAGTTTCATACTTCTAATTTTTTTATGATATATACAAAGCGAAGAACAACAGATGCCTGGTGGACCTGGGACAGCTGCAGGGGCGTAGACGACACTGCAGCAGCCGCAGTGGTGGTGCGGTGGAACAGGTGTGGAGAAGAATAACGTGACGTCACCGCTGGATATTGTAATGCCCCCTGGACGTATACTGAATGTATCCTGAGGGGGAGCTAGTCCGGTATACCTTCAGTATACGTAGCAGGAGGCACTACCTTCTCGTAGACACGCCCCTTCTCGCCTTCACAAGCTCCGCCTTTCCTGAGGATCTTCACGGCTTCTTGGAGTGCGTTCGCCTCAGTGGCATCGCCGTCAGCAGGACAACACCAACGTCAGGGTTTGTTTTGCTGCTAATTGGCCAGGGCCAGGGCATGGTCCACCTTGGGGGCGGGGCGTATATATGCTGCCCCGCCCTTTTGGTGACGTGGCCGTGACGCAGCAGCCTTTGACTGGCGCCTTATACCCTGTGGTGGCGACGTCACAGAGCCCATGACAGTGTGCCTCTCCCGGGGCCCGATGTCAGGGTGGAGGGCTGCGTGGTGGGCTCTGGAGGTCTGCCACCACCTAACAAGTGTACATATACCCAATAAACATAAATGATGAATATCCACCAAGTTTTTGTCTTCCCTTTTATGACCACAAACTCCTTCACTTTATATAGACTTGACCCGCTTGGCCATCCTTTCACCTGCCGCTGCCCTCCTCCCCTTCCCTCCGTCCCTCTAGCCGCTGCCTCGATCCCTCCCTTCACCTGCCTCCCTGACAACATAATAAGGTCTTAAATGTTTCTGGTTTGAGATTCCACGTTCATTCTGACCCGAGGAACTACTCACTAAAGGTGAACAAGTTAATCAAGAGTGTTTCTGAAGCAAGGATTCTACTACAAAACGAGTCTTACAAACCAAATTGAATATCTAACAAAAAATATTCTTGATTATCTACTGAGTGTATATAAAAAAATGCACTATCACAAAAATCTTACTGAGTAGAAAGCTATACAGATATGGAGGTATTTTCACAAGCTGCACATTTGAATTGAGAGTAAAGTTTGATAATACATGAAAACACATTGGACAAAATATATAGGTAATGGACGCTGCACAAGGAACATGAGGAACGGAAGGATCAGGTGAGGTAGTGAATACGGTATTCTCTCCTGCTTCATGGACAAGTTTGGCGCCAGCGTGAAGGAGTAAGACTTGGGTACTAGAGATTAAGCTGTAAAAGAAGAAGTTTGCTTATCTTTTATGAGAATCCAATAAAAGCTATATATATATACATTTCAAAAACTCAACATATACACGGGTAGATCAAGTATATTATTTACTACTACACCTCCTACCACTATTAACTACCATTATTGACATTGCAATCACTCCTTCTGATACTAACTGCCATTTTTGAGATTGTAATTACGGCTAATATTATTACTACAACTACTATTAAAAAATATACTACTTGTACTACAACTATACAACTATTACTACTAATGATAATTATAATAGCAAAAGTAATAATGATAATAATAACAATAATAATAATGATAATAATAATAGCACTGATAATATTAACATTAATAATAATAGCAGTGATGACAATAATAAAAATAATCCTAATGGCAATAATAGATGTACTAACACTACCATTGCTAACAAAAGTAGTTCTTCCTCACCCCTAACACTATCACTAGAGCACCACCCCAGCCACCACTTTGATTGATATTACCTTTGCTACTACCACTCTATTTACCACTACTACTACTATTACTGCTGGTGTTGGTGCTGTTGGTGATAGTGTTTACTTTTCTGGTTATGGTTATATTGATAGCTGCTACTACTGCTAGCCTTCCTGTTACTTATGTTGGCTTTTCTGCTGCTACTTCTGCTATTGGGGGATATGTACTAATGCTGCTGCTGCTACAACTTTCATCTGACCCTGTTATCGTCTACTACTACTATTACCATCACTATCATCATCATCATCACCACTGCTACGTATTACCAAAAGTTCCTGCTGCTGGGTTTTTTTTATCATTGCAATTAGTTTCTATCATTGCTACTACATACAACAAGTACTTTACTGCCACTAATAATACAGCAAAATGATAATGATAATATTGTTGTTCTTACTACACTCATTTCAATATTGTGCAGTATATTATTCAATGCCAAAGAAAACATTGGGTTGTAGTGGTAGTAGTAACGATGACTATATTAATTCTATAATATTCCATTATCAATTTTGTCATTATCATATTATTTTCATTCTGATTACTACTGTTGCTATAATTTCTACTACTACCACAACTACTGATATTTCTACTACTTTTATTACTATCACTACAACTATTACTTGCTAGAACCCCAACTATACTGGTATTACTACTTATCACTACCTTTTAGTACGACTATAATTTACTACAACTCATGATAATGATAGTATTGACAATAATGATAGATAATAATAATGATAAAAGTGAAAAAAATAATAGAAGTAATATTAATTACAATGAAAATTATAAATAAGTGATAACTTTCCCATCCATGCGATCTTAATTAAATATTGATGATAAATGTTATTATTTGCTATAGTTTTGCTGCTGATGTTACTATTACTGCTTTTGTTCATATAAGCGGTTTTGCAGTAGTTGTTGCTGTAACACGAATGATTACTAATAAATCCTGCTACTGTTTCTGCCTTCGCTACTCTATTACTAATACTGCTCCTGTGACTATTTCTGAAACTATCGATATTATTGATGCTATGACTCCTGCTAGTACTACTAATACTAGACTTTTACTATTTTCCTACTCCTATTACTATAAATCTTGGTGCTGTGAACTATAAGTACTACTGCTACTATTACTACCACTGGTTATAACTATAACCACTACTATTACTATTATCTTTTGCTTCAATTTTACCAGTTATATGCT
Source organism: Chionoecetes opilio (assembly GCA_016584305.1). Taxonomy (NCBI): domain Eukaryota; kingdom Metazoa; phylum Arthropoda; class Malacostraca; order Decapoda; family Majidae; genus Chionoecetes; species Chionoecetes opilio. The sequence continues at coordinate 1,637,924 of JACEEZ010022317.1, read as the reverse complement.
TTTCATTTTCACTGGTTGTAGACTTTTACTACTACTGTCAAACAAAAACAGTCACAACAATGCATAACATGACAACCACAACCACCACAGAAGCAAAAGCAGCAAGAGATATAAAAAATTACATTGACATTACCACTAATTTGGTACTGTTAACATTCACACCCTATATTATATATTATACCAGAACCATTGCCAATACCAATCACCAACATTTTGTTCGATACAGTATGGCCACAAGTAATAACTTGACCATACATTTGAATAATATTAAAGCTATTAATGCATTTTAGTGCTTAAAAATGCATGCAAAAAAAAAAAATCCAACTTTGGTACTATTAGTGCTCCAGAAAGTACAGGTTTACTGCTGGTTCCACTACAACTATTGTTACTGCTACTACTGTTATTACAATTATTGTTTCTACTACTATTCGTTATTTTCATAACTACTATTACTGATAGTACTACCACTACTGTTGCTTCAACTACTAGCTGTGCTACAACAACTACTACATCATTAGTCACTACCACTTTTACTGTTGCTGCTAATGGTAATAGTAATAATGAAAATAATAATAATACCAATATTAATGATAAAAAAACAAATAGCATTAATGATAATAATGTAATGACTGTGATCGTAACTGATAATGAGGATGATCATAAAGCAATAAATAAATACTGTGTACTATCATCAATAATAATAGTCAAAGATAATTAATATTTAGTAACTTAAAACATTTTGGAAATAAGCCCATAGAGATTTTGAAGAACCATGAATAAATTAGAAGAAAAAATATATGCATGCACAATAGGTTGGAAAATCTTTGAAAACGTATAGTACAAAGCCAAAAACTAGGACACAAATGTAATACAACCAAATTAGGGTACTGCGTAGTGTAGGGGAAGCACGCTCGGTTCACAACCGAGAAGTCACGGGTTCGATCCCCGGGCGGAGCGGAAACAGTTGGGCTGTTTCCTTAAAACCCGAGCCCCTGTCCACCCAGCAGTGAATGGGTACCGGTGTTAGCCGGGGGTTTGTAAGCCGCCTCCCGGGGTGCTGGCTTCGGCCAACACTATAAGCACTAGCAGACAGCTCTCTAGGGGTAGTCTGAGAGAGAGCTGTCTGGTTACAGTGGAGATCCATCTCAGCTGCGTCGATAACTGACGAAATTTTTCAAACATTCAAACATTCATTCATTCAACCGGTCTAAGACAGGTCTTAAATCTGACTTGAGTAATTGAGGAGGAAAAGCATGGGTTTAAGGGCCGTTGAGAGACTGATGTGTGTGGGAGTGAGGAGGAAGGAGAAGCATGGGATAGGGATGGAGGGAGGGAGGGAGGGGGAGATGGGGTAACAGATAAAGGAGTGTGGCGTCCATAGGTGTTGGGTGAGAGCAAAGACCTCTTGGGTAAAGTCTTGTAGGATGAAATAAAGACAAAAACAGTTGAAGACAAAGCTTGATTAACGAATAAGATGGACTGTCAGGTAATTGGAGGTCGCATTAGTAATTGTTGCAAGTAAGGAGTAGACACGTCACGGTATTGATTGACCGATTGTCGCACACACACGCACACGCACACGCACACGCACAAAACCTTGAGCCCGAGCACCCACGTTACCGCAACCACAATCGCCACCACAACCTTCCTCCATCTGCCTACCTCTACCTCCCTCCTCTTACCTTCCTCTCTTTTTACCCCTCCTACTCTTCTCCCTTCGTCCTTCTCCCTACTGCCCTTTCTCTTCTACGCTTCCTACTTCCTTCTCTAACCTGTCTTCGTACTGATTTTCCTCTGTTTTCTTTTATCCCTTCCTTCCTGGTCCCTATTCTTCTCTTCCCCGTCCAACCCCTTTAGTAAAATTTTCCATGCCATCTCCTCATCTTCTTTCATTCCTCCCTGTTACCTCCTACTCCCTTGCCATTCTTCTCCCCTATTTGTTTTATTCACGCTGTCTACTTCCCTCCCTATGTAAGCCTTCACTTCCTACTGGTTTCCTCCTCCTAGCCTCGTACACAACACCCAGAAACTGCACTTGTCCTCGTGCTTAACGTTGGTATCTCTTGACCTTGAACTTGATAAATTCGATAACTTCTAAACTGTGATGAAAAAAATATGTGATGACTATGGCTCCGATCTAAGCACAGGAACTACCACGTGTAGGCCTCGCGGCCCCTTGTAACTTCCTTATTACCTCCGCCAACGAAGTTGGAGGGGTTATGTTTTCACCCCGATCTGTCTGTCTGTCTGTCTGTTAGTGTACAGGAGTTCTCGAAAAGTTACGAATAGATTTGGACCAAACTCGGTATACCAAGTCTATTTTGTATAAGGAAGAACTGATTTAATTTTGGATGAAATATATTGACAACTGTTGCCATGGCAACCAATTGATGAAATCTTCGGCCGGAGGTATGCGCTCTACTGAATGCCCCCCCCCCTAGTTTTTTTATGTTATGTTCTTATGCGTTTTCAAGACCATTAAAAGTTTATTTTCTCTCTTTAACAGGTGTATCCCATGATTGACAACGAGAAACAGCATCTGGCGCCACTCTGTCCATTCTAATGAACCCAAGGAAGACAGGTAACTCATTATGGACTCGCAACGCGTTCACCAGTAACTATATTTGATGACATTTGCTATTCAAGGACTTTCTTTATACCGTGGATACTATCGATTGGATTTATGCTGAGCCTTGATGTGTTTGTCAGGCCACGCTAACGTAACATCGGCAGCCTTTCTGTTTATTATGCTTGCATTATTCTGGCACTAATGATTGGTCTATTCGAATTATCTTTGAAATGTTTCTAAATAGTTTGAGGCAATATGGAAAATTATATTAAAGCGACCATGACCCCTTTCCCCCTGGTGTCCTAACATCGTCATTTCCTTCTTTGTATTATTTCTATATAATTATCAAACCTAAACCTCTCCTCAAGCCACTTCTCATTCAAACCAGTGCGATACTCTCTGCCATTTTAGCTATAACATGAGATGAAAAAAGTGCCTTGTAATATATGATCTGTAACGTGCCTGATGGAGACTGAACAGGGAACCATGACTTTATCTTGGATAAATGACGAAATTAACTGACACTTCATTAAAATGGACCCATAAAACCATTCAAATTACAAAGTTAGCAGAGTTTCTGCAGCAAATGTTTCGCACGACATCTATAACGTGAGATTATTCCTGTGCTTTATTAAGTTTACAAGCCCGAAAGTCATCTAAGCCTCTTAAATTTTCATAAAGTCTTGTAATTAATTTATAATCTAAGATTATCTCTCTCTTCCCACATAAACTTACAAAAAAAGTCACATGTAGCTCATTCCCTTCAACTTCTTGCTGTCTCACTAAACATATATTCTTCATATGAAAGAAAAAAAACGATGAAACTGAGTTCGTAATAATAATAATTAAAATTTTCAAATGCCTCTACTTCTAAATCCACTGTAAATGAAATCACAAGCGCACGCGACACATTCACACAACAGAGCACTCACTTACACTACGTGCTGGCCGGCCTTGCCTCTGCCAGCCCTCCCCACCCCTCAATCCTGTCCCTCCTGTTACATGAACCTTCACAAAACCGGCAGCACCTCATGCTCTCCTCTTGGCATTTTCTCTTAATACATTCCTTGAATACTACTGGCCTTAAATACACTGACATTTTGTTACCGAGAAATTCAGGCACACTTACCAAAAAATATAAATTGATAAATATATATATTGTTAATAGAATATGATCTTACCATTCAGCTTCCTTAGGTGGGAAATGAGCATGAATATCTTGGAGTTGTGTTCACGTCGGGCACTTCACGCCCGGGAGCCGCCTGCCACGGGAGCAGAGGTGAGGTGAGGTGAGCTGAGATGCACACACGCACTCTGTCTATCCTGATATGTCTTGGTTCAATATTCCTTGATATAATTTTTTTTAATATTGGCTATACCAGTAGTTGGATTCGAACATTATTTATTGTACTAAGCACGTAGGATTTTTTCAAACTAATTTTAAGAGAAAGTATAAATCTGTCTGCTATTTGAAGTGATAAAACTTTTGATTAAAAAAAGTTATGTAGTGATGATATTTCACGTAGTAAATGTTGACTCGAAAACAGTAGTTCGTACATTGATCATAGTGATAATTATAGTTAATATTTCACGTAGAATTATAAACTGATTAAGATTTAGTTGTCGTTGTTTAAGTTGTAAAAAGATTAAATGTGAATGTCACTGATAAGCACTTTTAAATAGGCTCAAACGTAAGAAAAGAAAAAAAAATTGGTAAATGGAAAAGAAGAAATATAGAAATCGGTAAGTAGGATAATACGATGAAATAGTCAAAGAAAATATACTAACCCTATCAAGGCACTTATGTCTGTAATTCTTTTCTGTACAAAAAAAAAAATCTTTGGACCCTTATTATAAAATCAAGACACAATCAATTTCATTATTATTCTTTATTAAGCAACACAATAGAATACAAACAAAATGTAGTAAGTGGTATTTATGACCTTTTTCAGAACACTGGAGTGTGTATCAACAAGAATGCCGAGGGAATGGATGGATGGCGGTGAATGCAATGTAAGAAATGTAAGGAGGACATGACTTGCGGCAACAGGGAAAGTATTGAGGCAGATACTTGCACACCACAGAGGAGGGCAGCGAGGCGTGGGGTGCAGGTGCTGAGGCGTGCTGTGCGGTGTCCTCGTCCCGGCGTCCTCCTACCCTGCTAGACGGAAGGAAGAGTCGAGACCAAAGTTACAGAGCAGCCAGACCAACGGAAGTTAGGGTAGGATTATATTTATTTTTATTGTTTATATATTTCTTGTATTTCTATATTTAGTCCTATATATCCTATTTTTTCACTAAAATATCTTTGGAAATAGCAATTTTTATTTTTGCATCCATTTGCATTTATTTATCTTATCTTTTTATTTATAAGTATATTGCATTGAAGATAGAAGTAAGGCAAGATTAGACACCCAAGTCAGCAGTACGGACATAATTTGATCATAAATTTTTTCATATCATTTTATATACGAACACATTCCACTGTGTCCAACATGAGGTGTATATAGAGCGATAGGAGAAATAATTATTTAAAGCTTTTTACTTATAATTCTTTTCATTTCATTGCCACAGGGAGGAATCAAACCGGCGTGGGAACGTGTGTGTGCACCTCGCAGTCATCAGTGAGCCAAGTTGCAGCAGGCAGGAGTCGAACCCGCGTGGAGGCGTCCAGGTGGCAGGCAGCGCGGCCCAGGGATCCCTTCATACAATCACATAGTCCGGTGCCCCACCATTCCCTGGCGTGGTGGGGCCACCTTCTGTCTTAGCTGCTGGATTGGCTGATTGGCTAGTTAAGCACATAAAAGATGTAAGAGTTCGAGACTCTTTCCAACTTATATTTATTTTTTTTTTTTTTTTTTTTTAATTCATGAATTGTTTTGTGGTAATGGTCCATGAAAACTATTGTGTTCTAACAACTCTGGTGCGCAAATAAAAAGACACACCTCATGTTTGTAATTTTTCTTACATCCCTCAAATTCTAGAGCAAATTGCACTTAGCAAACCTATGTGCAATTTGCTCCTTAAATCAATTTGTTATTGATTTATATTATATATGCTATGTACACACAGTATAGTATAAAGGAGCAAATTCCACATAAACGTAGTATATATTCTGGACCCGCAGCTACCCAACTATCTGCCTTGGAGGGAAGTCATTTCTTAACTAAACACGTCACAAATTTTCAATTTAATTTTGTCAGCTCACATTGTTATATTTGTACACACAGGCAAAAGTTAAATTATATATATATATTATGTAATTTAACAGTTTTGCCTGTGTGAACATATATAACAAATTGAGAGATGACAACATTTAATAGAAAAATTGTGAGTTGTTTAGCTAAAAGATGACTTCCCTCCAAAGCGGTTGGGTAGCTGTGGGCCCAGAATATATGCTAGGTTAAATAAAGAACATTAGTATATTACTCACTTTTCATGATGCACTATGATGGTGTTTGCCGCCTGCCCAGTGCCTGTGACGGGGTGACTGCAGAAATGTAAGTAGGAATAAATCATGCACAAGGAACAATACAGCTGAGTCATATCTATCCATAATGATGAAAACCCTTTATGTTAATACCTCATGAAAGAGTTATGTATCAATATGACGTAGAAATTATTAATAAAAATATATATTCAATACGTTATTGTATTCCCTTACGTTACCTTGAATTTGGTATTTACAATTTAGACAAGACAAACCTGATGACAAACATTGTTTACAAGGCTCCAGACAGCTGGTAGTAGGTGGAGGTTGCAGCACCGACGGAGAATGTGTGGAGATGAATACCGTGACGTCACCGCTGGATATTGCAATGCCCCCTGGACGTATACTGAATGTATCCTGAGGTGGAGCTAGTCCGGTATACCTTCAGTATACGTAGCAGGAGGCACTACCTACTCGAAGCCTGCCTTGGCACCTCCACACTCCCTGGTAACTTGGTACTTGTTAAGTGTTCTCAGGTCTTCGTGGTTGAGCGCAGAGGTTACTTCTTACCACCTGTCCTCAGCTCCTGCACCGTCACCTGGCTACACACACACACGGGGCAGAGGGTGGCCAGAGCATCACAGAAACACCTTACATTCAGCAACCAACCACACAACCCATTACAGTCACCACCGTTCACCTTGCGCCCTTAGACCCTCCCACACGCTGCGACCCACGAGGCACAGACCACACTGGCCTCCGAGACCTGTCACAGCAGCAGCCTTGGACACACCACCTCTTGACACGCAGGTTCTTCCCCTTTCCACACACATGTAACTACGTGTCATGCAATGTCTAATTAAATAATAATTTAAAATATCCATCCCAAGACCTTCAATAAGAACGGTAGTAACCCTGCATGCAAGGAAGAGTCAATTTCCTGACACGAAGAGCACAAAAAACTAAATACCTATTATGCATAACACACTATAGGGAGGGTAATAAGGCTACAATAAGGTGCATAACTAACGAGCGAAAATGGGAGGCTGACGTCAAGAGGTAGGGAGGGGGCAAGGGGAGGTCAATAAGTGCTCTAGCTTGATATATGAAACGCGTCATAAAGTGGTATGAGGGTGATGGTAGGAAGGGACGAAAGGGAGAAGGGAAGGAGAAGAGAGTATGAAGTAATAATGAGCTTCTCCGTCTACCTGAAGAGTCTCCATGTAATCCCACACTTGTCTCTCAATTTCTCCCCAATAAAAAAGAAAAAAAATTAAGGTCCTTGACATCTCTACGGTCTCAGGGTCACTTGTAATTACATAACTGAATACTCGGCAGTGTCAGTTCATCCCTCACTCCCTCCCTCCCCACGCAGCTCATGGGACAGATCAAAGGGGTAACTGATACGCTGAGGGACGAGGGACACAGATTGAGACATTAATTTCAACCCTAACCATTTTGAGTCCTCCTCCCTCTTGTTTATAGTCTCTCTCTCTCTCTCTCTCTCTCTCTCTCTCTCTCTTCTCTCTCTCTCACCCCTCTCTCTCACCCCTCTCTCTCACCCCTCTCTCACCTCTCTCTCCCTCCTCTCTCCTCTCTCTCTCTCTCTCCCTCTCTCTCCTCTCTCTCTCTCTCTCTCTCTCTCTCTCTCTCTCTCTCTCTCTCTCTCTCTCTCTCTCTCTCTCTCTCTCTCTCTCTCTCTCTCTCTCTCTCTCTCTCTCTCTCTCTGAGTGTGTGTGGGGGGTGGGGGGAGGGGGTCGTATAATTCGAATATATTGTCTGAATTAAAACCTTCAAAAATACCAAGTGATAAGTATGACAACATTATTAGTTGATTATATTAAACAAAAGCATCTATACCGGAGTCAGCTGTAGTAAATGACTGAATTAATTGGGGTAAGTAAAGGAGTGACATGATCATTATGAAAATTAAGGTTAGATGAATGAAGAGTAAGGGAAGTAGGTTAGGGAAGTGGTTTGTCATGCTATAAAAGTTGTTGATTATGTAACGTGTTGATATAATGAGGGGCAAACTAAAGGGCAGAAGAAATTTGTGGTAGTTAACGGGGAACTTTAGTATATTAGGGTGATGAAAGAAAGAAGAGAAGATGGGAAGATCGATTATGAATATATAAAGACTAAAAAAATTCCCTTAAAATTAGCTTTCTTACAATCTTTTGGGAAATGACAGAATATTATACCTACAAAAACTAAAGAGTATTAGGTTACTTTAAAACATATCTTATTAGGCACTGCACTGACTTGACTTCTAATACTCTACATATAACAAACATTCATATAGGCCACGGCACATACGACACAAAAATGGCTATTATTATGAAGACAAATTTGCAAACAGTCAAAGCAACAATAGACATATACTATAATGACGTACATGACATTAAATAATAAACCATTTATAAAGAGAAGATCACATTACCTGAATTTTCCCTCCAGTCACTCCCTCTCTTTCCACTCTCAGCTTTCCTTCCCACCTCCCACTCTTCCTCCCACCACACCACAACCACCCACACCACCTACAACCAAGCCCAAAAGAACCTCCTTACCATGCACCTTGAGCTAGAACAACAACAACAGACAAAACAAAAAGAATCTCACTTGGCTCACCCCGCAGGCCCGTCCCTCACGTGTTGCTGGCGTCGTCTTGAACACACTTATCATCACTGCTGCCCCTACGGTGTGTGTCCACGCCGCTTTAAGCTCACTGAAATACATAATTACAAAAAAAACTTCAATAACCGTACATGAATGGACCTGCCAGATGCCATATATAGGATATACAGTTATATTTACCCCTCTATGCATCTCGCTTTCTCTTGATAGACTAGGTAAATATATCGATAATTTAAGAGTACGATGCATATAGCACACGTTACCTCTAACATTGATTTATAGGAGAGTTTAAGAGATAGGGAGAGAGAGTTCGGAGGCGTAAACATCGTACACCGGTAGTGGCCCGCAGGCCTTGACGGGTTTGAGTTTGACGATAACCATCAAAAAGCTGAACCCCTAACACCGCTCGCCTCGCCTTCCCTACACGCCAAGAGTAATCAATATGAACCATTACTTTCTACAGACCCCAGACTCTACATGAGGTGCAGATGTCCTGGTCTCCTCACCCTACACAAACCTGCCTTAGATCTACATGTTAGGGAGTAGCTGGCATGTTAAGGCTAAATAATAGACGTTATTTGATTCCCGGGGTGGAGTTTAAGAATGGAACAAAATGGAGAAGAGAGAAAATGGGGAAGCAAAGTGAGATAACGAGGATAATGGGAGGAACTATTATAAACTTGAATAATTGTAGGAGGCAAAATAACCTGTGATGTCAAGAATTAAGGTGTGGCGTCAGGGTGGAAAACAGTCCCCCCGTAAAGAAAACGACGTTCCCTAACCTCTTCGTTCATTACGGTACCGTTATGTTGTGGTTTAGTGACCCGCCTCTTATATCACCTGCTATAAATCAATACTGGACACTACCTGG
>JACEEZ010022317.1:1558420-1623420 GCA_016584305.1 Chionoecetes opilio | reverse complement strand
GTTTGTCTGGAGGCCGCCGGCAAACTCCCTCCATGTTATTCCATCGCCTCCTTGTCTCTGTGCTCCTGCTTGACCGTCTCTTGCTGGTCTGCTCATTGAGGACTTTCATGATTCTTTTCTTTTTCTCTAAATTCCTACTATACAACCCCAAGCTAAATAAAAGAATATTAATAATTCTCTCTCTCTCTCTCTCTCTCTCTCTCTCTCTCTCTCTCTCTCTCTCTCTCTCTCTCTCTCTCTCTCTCTCTCTCTCTCTCTCTCTCTCTCTCTCTCTCTCTCTCTCTCTCTCTCTCTCTCTCTCTCTCTCTCTCTCTCTCTCTCTCTCTCTCTCTCTCTCTCTCTCTCTCTCTCTCTCTCTCTCTCTCTCTCTCTCTCTCTCTCTCTCTCTCTCTCTTCTCTCTCTCTCTCTCTCTCTCTCTCTGATAATGTTACAGCGACTAAATACATGTTTACTCTGTCCTTTTTACCGTCCTTTGCTTGGGCCTTTGTTTGTCTGTCGTCTTGTCTATTCACAATTGTCTTTTCTGCACTTTCAGCCATGTGACTAAACACGCTCGTAAAAGTTTCATACCTCGGACGTGGCCTCGGTGAAATTTTTCGTATGCTGGCGAGCCCTTGCAGCCTTTATTTGCTTGCCACTTACTCGGGAGCCTAATCTTTTCGCTCAGGGGTCATACGTGCTTAAATAATCCTTACTTCTCCTGCACCTTCCTTTATTTCACTCCTGTACCTTAGCAAGTACATGGGGCAGCCACCCTCCTGTGGCATATATATTGCTGGGGGTTTTATTTGTCATCGGAACAGAAAGGAGAGAAGCGAGGGTCGTGATGCTGTGGTTCTGAGTCATCTCGGGTATAAATACATGACATGGAGATTAAATTTTGACCACTACTCACCCGATAAACGAAATATAGAGGATTTTTGTAGATTTTACATAGATTTATTTGAAGCATGATGGGTGCCTTCCATTGACTGATCAAAACTGGTTAAGTCTGAAAGAACGCGAGACTCTTAAATTCCGGGATACGCGCAAAGACCACGGACACAAATTCTAAGCAATGTCTTAAAAGGATTATACGAGTATGGTTTTGAGGGTGCAAGGGATACACAAGGTTCTGGAAACAATGTATTTCTTAGGGTGAGAAAATACGCAAGGATGATGGAGCGGAATTCCCTTAAAGAAAGATGCTCGTCAAACACCTGAAAAAAATTATATGTACAAGTGACCTTATTTCAATAACCAGTGACTGATAGTACGTACCGGACGCTGTAAATCCACGAACCACCACAACGCAACGCCTCATTCAGCTTTGGCCTTGAATCCTAATTACCGTATTCGAGACTCAGTTCTCTTCAATACCAAGACTTTACAGTTGAGTGGAAACGCCGCATATCACACACCAACAATTGCTTGGCATCGCTGGATTTTGCCTTTGGACGAAAGTCTCAATCTACCTCCCTCGTGCCCAAGCAAGGTCGAGTCCCAAACAAGGACCGACACGTAATTGCATTAATTCCATCTTACGTGTTCAATTTTGCGACATGAGTCAAGCCTGGACAGAACCAAGGCTGTGCTCACTTCCAGGAGAACATGATTTGTCAATAAGCACGAAGGCTGTCTCGTCGTGGGCAAGTCGAACACCTCATCATCGCCCCCTTCCTCCCTCTCCCCCTCCTTCCTTCCCTCCATCCCCTCTCAGCCACTGCCCCACTGACCAGCCTCCTCAGTCAGTTTCTTTCGTTCTTCACTCTTAGTTTTTCGATTGCGTACGTTATCAACTACATGTTCTTCAACTTCCACCTGTTCTTCTTGCGTTCTTCCCCCACCTTTTCCTATCAGATTCTCGACTTTTCTACCTCTATCATCCAAAACATCACCTTGCTCTGTCCTCGCAGGGACTAGAGTTTTGCGTGCCTGCTCGTCTTAAATTTTCTTCACCCCTCCGAAAAGGTTGGTATGGAAAATGGTGTGCTGTCGAGGTAACATCTATATACACTCGCCAAACGCAAGGATGAAAAGTTTCTTGTGTAACTGTGGAAGACTGCAACACCACACCAGGGTCAAAGGTTAAAGATGGAGAAGATGGTGGTGATGGTGTATAGTGGTTGAAGTGGTGATGCACGTTAGCGATGCCCGACACGAATACCGAACCACAGATAATTGTGACGTAGTAGAGAGAAAACATATCAATAGTCCTTGACTTTTTGGACCCCATTTGGTCTGTCGTTCAGTGACAGGTATGGAGTGGAATACTTCGTCACCAATAATGTGGATTAGTTTCCGAAGAGAACTGTCCTGAACGGCTACAGCGAGCGAGGGCGGGTGAAATAAGGGATGGAAGGGGACGGGAACGCAAGGGAGAACGAGGGAACAAAAGCAATGAATAAGAGGGGAAAGAGAAAACATGAGAGAGGGGAAAGGGAGGAAGAGAATCAGGTACGAAAGACTTAGAACTCAGTCCACTCTCTCAGCGGGGACAGTTATCTGAATAAGTCTGAGCCAGTGACACAATTAACATGTAAGCCACACAAAGACATCTCCAGCGCACGGCCTGACGTACCTCCCCTCTTGGAGCAGCACATAAACAGCTGTGAGGTGTGAGGTAAGAACATAGGCAAGGGTAAGGTCGAGGACAAGCAGTGACGGGATAGCAACACACAACCTTTGCTACTTCACATGCTTTGCTGACGCTTTTGATTATCCAAATATCCTAATCGAGTATCCTGACGGTACTTTAGACGGTGGCCCTGTGAAGGAACTCTCGTCCCTCCTTCCTCTCTCCTTCTTTCTACTACATCTGTCCTCTTCCCTAATACAATTTTTGAGCTTCGAGACAAAAGCGGCGCCTGGACGATCAACTTACATAATACTCGCTGCCTACATCAGCTTATCTACATAATTCTTCTCTCAGGGAACTGTTGCACTGGGTAGTCTATTTCATCCTCCACTACCTTCCCTTGGTCCCTTGCAGCTGTCGAGGGAAGAGAAGACAGCCCACATTCATTCCTCTCTCTCCTTTCCCTGACTCTCATCTTGCATCCCCCTGCACTCACTAAATCTTCTCCCCCTACCGCCTGTTTCTTCTTGAAATAAACGACCATTAGTGTCTCCCTGATGCGCTTCCCTCTGCCCATCGCCCTCCACACCATTTTTCCTCACACGTCCCTTAGGAAAGATGTCCTCCTACCTTTTCCTACAATTCAGTCCCTTCAGAGTGACCGTAAAAGTCTTTCTACGACTTCCCCTTTTTCATTCATATTCGACTTCCTTGAACGCCATTACTTTACCCTCCATTCCTTTTCCCTTTTTTTATGTATTTGTACTCTCTCTCTCTCTCTCTCTCTCTCTCTCTCTCTCTCTCTCTCTCTCTCTCTCTCTCTCTCTCTCTCTCTCTCTCTCTCTCTCTCTCTCTCTCTCTCTCTCTCTCTCTCTCTCTCTCTCTCTCTCTCTCTCTCTCACTCTCCTTCTCCAAAGCGTCTCTGCTGCCTTGGACACGTCCCTCTCGCGGGCCCTGTAGCTCCTGCGTCATCCCAAGTGCCATGTCAGGACGTCACGCATACCCTGTCCATCACGCCTCTCCTCCTCCTCCTCCTCCTCCTCCTCCTCCTTCTCCTCCTCCGCCATTTCTATTCCCCCAGGCACGGAAAATCCCCCCTCTCTCCCTTAACCCTCTCCCCCCTTCACCACCCTCCACAGGCGCGTTCTACCCTGATACGGTTTCGTTCCCTTCTTCCTCCCTCATGTCTTCGTCTTCTTTACTCGCCTCCTGCCTCTCCTCCTCTCCTGCCAAATACTTGTACTGTATTATTACTTTAATAATAGCTTTGTACCAGATCAAGCGGAATTAAAGAGAGGGGAGAGAGACGAGAGCGAGAGCAGAGAGCGAGAGGAGGGCGAGGCGAGGAGAGAGCGAGAGAGAAGGAGGAGGAGAGGAGAGCGAGAGGAGGAGAGGGAGAGCAGAGAGAGCGAGACGAGAGAGAGAGCGAGAGCGAAGAGGAGAGCGAGAGCGGAGCGAGAGCGAGAGCGCGAGAGCGAGAGCGAGAAGAGCGAGAGAAGCGAGAGCGAGAGCGAGAGCAGAGAGAGAGAGAGAGAGGAGAGAGAGAGAGAGAGAGAGAGAGAGAGAGAGAGAGAGAGAGAGAGAGAGGAGAGATGAGAGAGAGAGAGAGAGAGAGAGAGAGAGAGAGAGAGAGAGAGAGATAGAGAGATAGAGAGATAGAGAGAGAGAGAGAGTGGGGGGGGGCAAGAAAACAAATCTTCGTAATAAATTGATATGTAGATTAATTAACTTGTATTGTTTTTGAGGTTTTACGAGGCGTGACGACTATGGCGAAAAAATCACACCTAAAAAGACACAAAAGAGGAGAAGAACACGAATAAAGCACATCATAAAATCTACTTTATTACCCAGAGAGAGAGAGAGAGAGAGAGAGGAGAGAGAGAGAGAGAGAGAGAGAGAGAGAGAGGAGAGAGAGAGAGAGAAATGGGGGGTCGGTTGGGGAACAGTCAAGGGGGGCAGCCGAAGAAGAAGAAAGGGGGGGGTAGGAGAGTCTGCATCAGTGGGAGTCAGCAACCATTAGCGTTAGTGAGGTACCGACAAACTCCATTGTCAGCTGACATTTACGAGCTACTGGGAGGAGCGCGTCCCTTCAGCAGGTAAATATTTATGAGGGCGAAGGTTTGCTCTTGAGGTAATTTACGTTGTGCGAAAAGAAGGAGGTCATTAAGCTTTTATTTGGTCGTTTGTGGCGGTGGCCGTCTAGTTCCCCTGCCCCAAAGTTGCGTACAAGTTTGGGGGGAAACAGAGGTATTGAGATCATTCCTCTGGTTGTATTCCTTTCGTATGACCCACTTTTTTTCAATGTCTCATCATGCACTGGTTTTATTCGTGTATTATAGGAAGCGATTAATCATCACTTTGTTTTTAAGATAGCGAGCACTAGGAGATATAAGAGAGATAGGAGTTGTTGGTGCCTAGCAAGTGTTTGTGAATCCTCAGGAAGCTAACAACTGGTTAATAATACAAAGATGAAACAAAATGATACTTCAAAATCCTTACTATTCGATATTCTCATTAATTTTATTGATCTATTTTGTATTTGCTACTTAAATACATCTAAAAATAAGTAGGTTCACAAGAGGATACTTATATAACACGAGGGATATGTAGCTACGAATAAGACTATAATATTCCGAAAATAAAACAAATATCGATACTTTCAAGCTACATCCTGATTATAGGGCTGAAAGACAGGTTGCCAAAAGTAATTGCACGCTGGTTACAAGAAAAAAATAATCGATACATTGAGTAAGAGAGTCTGCTTCAACATGCTCGTATCTGCGTTATCCTTCTGGCCCTGCAGAGCGTAATTTCCCGTCACAAATTGCGTTACGAAGAGTCCAAAATCATAATGAATAATGGAAAATTAGACAGTGCATTTTCTCTCTCTCTCTTCTCTCTCTCTCTCTCTCCTCTTCTCTCTCTCTCTCTCTCTCTCTCTCTCTCTCTCTCTCTCTCTCTCTCTCTCTCTCTCTCTCTCTCTCTCTCTCTCTCTCTCTCTCTCTCTCTCTCTCTCTCTCTCTCTCTCTCTCTCTCTCTCTCTCTCTCTCTCTCTCTCTCTATCTCTCTCTATCTCCGAGCCTCAAGGAACTAATGAGGGGACGCACCTGGTTATCAAGAGGTCAGTGATATCCCACCTCCAATGACCCGCCAGAAGGGGAGACGCGGGCGGCTCTTCGTCTTTTCGTGCTTGGGTTGGTCCTCGGTTGTTTGCAGCCACACGCACACACACAGACACTCCCCCTCGGTGGCGGTCCTCACACTCACACCACCTCCTCAGGACTGAGCTCACCCCATCACACTGATCCACGGTTCCCAGTATTAATTAAGCAGTAAAATCCTTTGAAACACTGTCTGAACCCAGCAATACGCAACAGCCGTACATCGAATATAAAAGCATGTATTTTGTACCATCATGAAACATGTCTTACTGTACTGTATGGGAGAATATCTAGTTTTTTTGCATCGAACTCCAATAAAAAGGATAATCAAAGGACCATTTTCTTCAACTAATACTGGGAAAAAAAGTGATTCGATTGGGCGCACCAGGGGGGAGTTTACAAGATGGTGACCTGAGAAGGAGGAGATGGAGGGGAGATCCTTCGCCAATATCATTTAATTTCTAATCTGAAGGATCTTAATTCTCTCCCCAGCAGGTACCCCGGCTATTAGAGGCCTTAAAGTTATCGAATATATTGCTGCTATGAGAGCTAACGTATTATGTAATAGAGAATCAGGATAATAACTTTTGTCTCCCGTCGGTCATGAAAGAAAGGACGCCTCGAGATAGAAAGAAAATGTAAGGGATAGAAAGAAAAGGGGAGAAAGAGAAAAAAAATAATAAAGGGAGGAGTACCATTCGAAGGAAATGATAATCCAAGAAAAATCATGACCATTGTACAAGTATTACGAGTCGTCAGTCAGTTATTTGAGGCTGACGTGTTACTCTATGCACCTTAAGATACCATAGCTAGAAATACTGCAAATGGCTACTTTCACCCCCATATATCCAAGGGTTGGCGCCGTTTTGCATTGGTTAGGTATAGTACGATGCTCCCTGTTTGGGGGGAAGCATTGCCCTGTGTGTATGGGGGGGGGGGGGGGAAGTATTGCCCGGTGTGTATGGGGGGGAGGGGAAGCATTGCCCTGTGTGTATGGGGGGGAGGGGAAGCATTGCCCGGTGTGTATGGGGGGGAGGGGAAGCATTGCCCGGTGTGTATGGGGGGGAGGGGAAGCATTGCCCGGTGTGTATGGGGGGGGAGGGGAAGCATTGCCCGGTGTGTATGGGGGGGAGGGGAAGCATTGCCCTGTGTGTATGGGGGGGAGGGGAAGCATTGCCCGGTGTGTATGGGGGGGGAAGCATTGCCCTGTGTGTATGGGGGGGGAAGCATTGCCCTGTGTGTATGGGGGGGAGGGGAAGCATTGCCCGGTGTGTATGGGGGGGAGGGGAAGCATTGCCCGGTGTGTATGGGGGGGAGGGGAAGCATTGCCCGGTGTGTATGGGGGGGAGGGGAAGCATTGCCCGGTGTGTATGGGGGAGGGGAAGCATGCCCGGTGTGTATGGGGGGAGGGAAGCATTGCCCGGTGTGTATGGGGGGGAGGGAAAACATTGACGGTGTGATGGGGGAGGGGAAGCATTGCCGGGTGTATGGGGGGGAGAGCATTGCCCGGTGTGTATGGGGGGAGGGGAAGCATTGCCCGGTGTGTATGGGGGGAAGAGGAAGCATTGCCAACAACTAAGAGACGTGTGAATAGTAAAGTAGACGTTATGTGGAATCTTCTAGGCAAAAAAGATTGGGAACAGAATAGAAAAGACCACAGGAAAGGCCTCGAGGGATTGAAATGCTGGATGACAAGTATAGGAGGTGGTTGAAGATGAAGTAATGAATACAACATACACAAGAAACGAATGTGCGTATTAGAGGCGTAAAGGCACATAGGCAGGGAGAGAACAGTGCACACAAAACTCCACAAATATCGTTGAGCCTAAAAACAACAGCCAATCACATAACTCAAAACAAGAAATTCTCCTGGAAAATTCACAGCCCTATTCTCTCCCTGCCGCTGCAAGATTAATCACCTAAATTCGCACTATTCTCCATAGAAAGCATTAGGAATAAAAGCTGCGTGCTGGTTTTTCTTTTTTCCTGCTCTTTCTCTATTTAAAGTTTGACTATTTGGCCGGCCAGCGAGGGGAGGGGAAAAGGCGCGGGAATGCATCAATAACACAACGCAGGGACATTAGCTCGAATTTAATGTCGGGCAGAGAGTATGAGCCGCCGCTTTGCATGTATTCAATAACGCTGACCCGGGTAAATGCGTCTATTCCATTTGTAATATTGCAGCGTTTGAATCATAACTAACACTATGCAAATACTAATTGTCGTTAAATAACTCTGCAAATAACTTTCATTTCCATCCAAACAGCTGTAGTAGACATTATTGTGCGTTTGAGTGGAATGCCTATGTGTGTGTGTGTGTGTGTGTGTGTGTGTGTGTGTGTGTGTGTGTGTGTGTGTGTGTGTGTGTGTGTGTGTGTGTGTGTGTGTGTGTGTGTGTGTGTGTGTGTGTGTGTGTGTGTATATGTGTGTGTGTGTGTGTGTACCTAACTCCCCAACACACCTCTCCAACCTCTTCAAATACTCCATGAGGTTTGGTTTTCTTCGGGCGCCACAACCCCACGCAAGGCATCCCTCCTTCCCCTCTGCCCTGTTACTCAATAACCTGCCCAGGGAACGGTCTTAGGCACTTGTTTACGCTTCGTGTGGAGGAGCTGCGGGAAAGTGGTCATTATGAGTCAGACGGGCGTGGGCACAGGACCGGCCGGCGAGTCACTTCTCATAACTAAGACAATACAGAGGAGGTAATATCCACTTTCTAAGTCAGTTTACTCGACTTTCTCCCCAAATTCTGAATCTAGATCGTTTCCAACTAGTCTCAAGAATATCTCTACCGCACTCAGTTAGGCCAGAGAGAGAGGACAGAGAAAGAGAGAGAGGTGTGAAAGGGAAGAAAATAGTGGAAGGAGGAATAAAGGAAGAAGCTGAGATGGCAATGGAGAGGGGAGGAGAGAAGAGATAGGGCGCTGCAGTGAAATAAATAATAGTTATATTTTGTGTGGGGAAGCTGCAGTCTGAATTTAGGAAAAGAAATATCACGAATAGTTATTAGGCATCCACAGTAAGGAGGAGGAAGATTCTAGGGGAAAGGAGAGGATGAGGAGGAGGAAGAAGAGAAGGAGGAGAAGGAGGAAGAGGAGGAGGAAAAGGAGGAGGAAGAGTGTGGGCAGCAGCAGCCGTGAATGGATCAGACAGGTCTCCAGGAGCTTCACCTCGCTAAAGTGACCTCCTTATCGACATTCCGCGCTTCCTATTCAAGGTCACTCCTATCAATTACTTTTCCTCACCTAAAACAACCTAAAACCCCATCAAGCAGTCACACTTATGTATAAATTTAATAAATGAATCACTAATACAACAGTAATTCTTATGTAAACAGTGAGGAAGGGAGTGTTAGAGAGGTTTGGTGGGGAGGAAGGGGATGGCGCGACACGGTTAAAGAGGGAGAGGCACAAGAGGAGGAGAGGAGGGAAGGAAGAGAAGGAGGCAAAAGTGCATTGGCCACACCAAACATATGTGCAAGAAGCCTCAGTACAGTTGGCGACAAAAGTTGACTCCACGCTAAGCAATAAAGAAAAACAAAACTCACATTATCTCAGCTTATTGCCTTCCGCGCAGGGCTTCGGGTACAAACACTACCGGGCTGCTCCTCTCAAACGCTTCGGCTATGTCCCAGTGTTGTCTTCTCGAACTCCATATTGCTGCAAGGGAAAAAAATACAAACATGTTTTTAGTTGAACTTAAATTGCAAAGTTGTCAGTAAATATACATATCTTGCCCCTTTACCTTAATTTCCCTAGCACTGGATACCTTATATATCTTTTATTTTCATCCTTTTCATTTGAATACCGTGACGTCTATCATAAACAGTTCTTGCGTGGCACTGTCTTCAGCATCTCATGTTTAGTATTTTCTTCATGTCAATAGTACAGTAAGTAAGTGGGATTCTAACCAGTAATGTCTCCACTGTGTCAACTATAGGGGAGAGCGGGGCAGGTTGCATCGAGGGTAGGTTGCATCATTGCCTCTAACTCGCATTAACTTTTTTATTATTATTATTGTTGTAGTTGTAGTAGTAGCAGTAGTTTATTGTAGTAGTAGTAGTAGTAGTAGTATTAAGACGATGTACGTACGTGTGATAACATGTGAGCTAGAGGCAATGATGCAACCTACCCTCGATGCAACCTGCCCCGCTCTCCCCTACCTAACATCCACGGCAGGCGTATCCCGGAACGGCCATTTAGGTGTGTGAAAGTTACAATTTTATGTAAGACTGAAACCAAGTGATTAACGTGTTGGTGTTGGTTATGTTGGTGTGTTTCGTTTGTGGTGAATGAAGAGGTGTAAAAGGTAGTGTGGTGTAGAAGAGGATGAGATAGTGGTGGTAGAGGTGACGTTGGTGGTAGTGGTGTTTATGGTGACGGTAATGGTGTTAGGTTTTGGTATTGGTGGTAATAGTGATGGTGATGGTGGTAAAGGATGCGTTGGTGGGCTGACGCGTGGGTATATGCAGCTTGGTCACCTCCCTCCTGCCCTGCGGTGAGGAGAGAGAGAGGCCACTCCTCCCTCCGTCCTGCAAGATGGCCCCCACAGACTACAAACTAACGGAATCCTAAACTTCTGCTGAACATCAAGTATTTACCCTTCAAACACATACGAAAATACTATAATTAACAACATGTAAATCTAGCAAGCGTCATGTATCTTGAATGTTGGATCACTTATGCTTATTTATGGTATTGTTTTCCTTTAGTAAACTTAAAAGACGTATGTTACTCTCCTATTCCTGCTGGCAGAAAAAATGCTTCCCTCCTACTATAAATATGAGTGTACATGTAGCTATTTTACACATCCTCTTCATTATCTGTACTATTTTAAACATACCACCATTTTATTCAATCACACATACACACACGCACGAAAAAATAGCCTCATAAAGCTCCATAATTTACGTAGATTTATCCTCGTAGGAATTATCTCTGCTTCTGAAGTCCCACTCGAGTCCATGGTCCACATCCCTATCCATCTGTGGCCCGGACTCAACTCGGCAGACAGACAAACCAGGCGGCAGAGTATTTCATCCCTTGGCAGGTTAGAACGGGTTTTCTCTACTCCTTCCTCCCTCCCACCCTCCATCTTCCCTTCCTCCTCTCCCTCTTCACCTCTTCCTCCTCCTCCTCCCCAGCGTGTACACTCCCCACCTCCCCTCACCATGGTATAATTTAAACCCCGCGAGATACAATCGAGAATTCCTATCAAAAGCCCGGAGTCTCGCTTCACCATGCGCACAACAATGGCTGGAAACAAAGACAACAATAACACTTCTCGTCCATTCATATGCAGATCCAGTGCACGAGCTTCAAGGGGCGCCAGAATGAAATATACACATTCATTAGTGATTTCTACCTCGCGCTTTCCTGTCCATTTTTGGCTGCAGGAGGAGGAAAACAGATCCTGGACTGGCGGAAGGAGCGGCGGGACTGGGTCTGGATGGACGGCTGGTGGTGCTGTCGAAGTGGCTATTTACGCCGTCAGCATCCTCTTCCAAACGATTTACTCACTGCCTTGGCACTTTTGTTATATTTATCCACAGAAATCCCCGCACCACTTCAAGTCGAGCTTGTTGTGTGGTGACTTTTGTGCTTGTCTTTGCCATGAAACTCTTTTATTTCTAATGCCGTGGTGTTTTTGGTTTAAGTTTTTCCAAATTACTCTTTCCTGACGCTCTGATCTCTCTCCATTCCTTTGCCTTTGCTCTATATTCTCTTCTGCACCATCTCTGCCGACCCTCCCAATAAATCCAGTTGGGTGCATGCCATGCATCGCCAAACAAGGGGCAGAGGAACCCTAAATCATTACCAGGGGGTCAGGAAGGCTTCTGAGATATATGATTAATGTCTACGAAGGATGTCAAGTCCGAGTTCGTAGTGGTCCTCGTCAACTTTTTTTTTTCTTCCATACAGATCATGGTTGACCAAAACAGGGTGTGATTCATCTATTCTGCTGCCATAAATTGAAAACCCTAGTAAATCGCTCTTTCCTGGCCTCGAATTATCTTGTTGTTTTCTGGTAAGCACTCATCAGGCCTTTCGATTGTGTAACTGAATCATTTTCCTGCTCTTATCTTGTACGCCTTGTCAGCCAGGTTTTTCAATCAACTTTTTTATCTCTTGGTTCCTGCGCCCATCTAACGTCTCGCTCACGCCCTGCTACCAGCCCGTCTTTATCGATCTGGCAAAAACAAATAACTGGCGGTTCCATTACCTCCTTGAATCCCTTTGTTCCTCTTGACTGCATTCACCTCTGTATCTGGAGTCTAATCGTGTATATCGCCTGTTTTCAGTTCTTACACTGGTTTTATAGATTTCCTTTCGTATATTGTCTTTCAGTTGTTTCTTGTGTATTAAGAGCAATCAATGTAAAGCAATTAATTGAGATGATCTCCAGATAATCTTACGCACAGCTATACACTTCGCTATTCGATAAACGGAGAGTTTGTACATAAATACCACGGTCATGGAGGGTTGAAATAGGTCGGAGAAGTCAGAGAAGTGTTTTTTTCCCCGATGACCCGTGAAAAAACTCAAACAATATCAAGAGACAAATATCCGTTGAACAAGGTACGGTTATTTTCTTTTTGTTGCTCTTGTTGCAGTGGGTATATTACAACAGAGTGTAATTGTTGGACCATTTTGTCTGTATTAATGTATGATTATTGTGCAATATTTTTGTTGTTGTAAATTCTTACGCTATATGCAGTGAGCCACGTAGCAACCTGCAGTTTTTATCAGGGCCATCAAGGGCGGTGATGGGCCAGGAATATAAAGAGTGTATTATCATTAAGGTTCAGAGATAATTTTCTGCGATAATGGCTTCAAGTAGCAATAATTATTCATTACAACAACTAGATATCTGGCAGCTCAATCATTGATATCATACTAACGTAGTTAAAATTATTACATAAATATGGTTGAGACAATACAACATAAACGGGAAATAAGATAACCCGCTCTTCCCTTCCCCCCTATATAGCCGCGTACGCCTGGCAGTGCCACGAGCCTGCAACAGATGCCTGGCTTAATGACGGCAGAGCGAGGGGGGAAGGGGGAGGGGGGAGAGCACAGGCTTCATCTACTTGGTTCATCTCTGTCTGCTTAGACTGTGTTAATAACGAATTTCTGTACAAGCCTGAATAGAAGATCAGACAGCAGGCCACGCCTCTCCAAGGGTGAATTGCATCTAAATTGTTGTTTGAAAAGCCTCCTTGATGTATACGACTAATGAAATGGCTTACATGAATATATTTAGGTCAATTATGTGTGTATGCATGCACTGCGATTTTAGGTATTCTTAACACAAATGAATAGAATTAAATTAATGTGAGGGAATGAGGAATAAAAACAGGTAAGGATGCATTTAGAATCAGGTGGATGAGGTGAGAGCTGCAGCATCCTCCTCCCACCCCATCTACATCGCCGCCAGGCCCAGACGATGCCTTCGAATTTAAGAAAAACAAAATATCCTTAGTGACACGTTTTCTCTCTGAGGCAGAAATCGTAGGCATCGCTTTACGACCTTTCCGGGAGCACCAGCCGCTGCCGCCGCTCCAACACTTCTCAAATGATGCAAGGCGTCGCTACCTCGTCCCAAGGGAGTGTGCGGCCGTCCGTTGAGGCTCGAGGCCTAAACACGCACCGGCCCACTCTTCCGTCGGCCATAAGGACGAAATCATCTGTATAGGGAGGAGGAGGATCACCCAGAGGAACAAGGATAGCCTGGCCGATTCTACCTCCCCGCCTCGCAATCCATGGTCGCGGAGAGGTGTCGGGTGGAAGGGTACACCTCGAGTCGCGGTGGAATTCAATCTATATGAACTGGTGAGGCGCGCACACCCACTCACTCACAGCCGAATACTCTTCTCTTCAGCCACGACTTCCCTTCACGCCAGCCTCACTCACGGGGTGGCAAATTAGGCCACGTTAGGTAAATCACTTATTCAGGAGGGGGAGTGACGACACCTGGGCTCCGGGACAGGTAGGAAGAGCCTCCCTGTCTCCCCCCTTTCCCATGCCAGACCTCGTTTATGATGGATACCGGAGGAGGGGGGAACCGAGGTCATACGAGGGAAGACAACACGTGCACAGAAAACAAGATGACCTGCACAACGTCTTTGTAAGGAAGAAAGGAAGGAAAGGAATAATCGACAAAGAATAGACGCGCATGCAACTCAAGGAGAAGTTAGCAAATGGTGCCCTTTGAAAATGCCTGCGTGGTGGCCTGCTTTTAGGATGATTTTATCTGAGTATGCGGCCTCTAGATGGCACTGCTTGATGGATCATGAGCGATAAAACAATGAATAGTGATCTTATAATGATAATAATGATAATACTGTTGATAGCTATAACAATTGTTTTTTAAGGTAGAATCTGTCCCCGGGGCTACACTGGTCCCTCCCTCTCACAGTCTCACACCCTTCCTTCCTTCCTTCCTTCCTTCCCTCCTTCCTTCCTTCCACTCGCCCCATTCCTCGTGTCCACCATCACCCCTACAAAGGTTAATTCCCACCCCATCACCACTCTCGCACTTCCTCTTCATTACTATCCCTTGATTCCACAGCGTTTTACCCCTCCCTCATAACTTTGCTTCCACCTCCCATGCCCCGCAGTCCACTCCCACCTTCACCACCTCCTCCATCGAGCCTTCCCACGTAACCCAATTTGGAGGTTCGTGAGGGAGTGAGTGATGGGCTGCTAGCTAGTCTCCACCCGACGAGGCCAAAATTACTGTACACTGACGGGAGTTTATGGCGTGGCTGGCGATAATGCAGAGGAATAATTTTATAGGCTATTTTCACTTGATCTAAATTACCCTCTGATTATGTCAAATAAGCCTCTTACGGAAAATAGAGGGGGGCGAGGGAAAGTTATTGTAATGGGTCTAATTTTTTTATAGCGATGGGTAAGATTATTGATATTTTGAGGGCAGTAAAGTGTAAGTTTTTATGCAACACATTTCTAATAACTATCACGAAACGAATGATCAAGAGTGAAGTATAAGACATTGCTTCCTCAGGAGTTGCTACCAAAATATTCACGTAAAAAGCGTTGCATCAATATTTACTTAATACTATGAAGCATATAATTACACCAATCCATAAATTCAAACTCGGTCTTAAATATCTATAGAAACGATAACTTTACAAACTTTATGGACATGTAATTACCTTTGCACACGACGATGCTAAAATAAAGCAAAAAAGCAAGTTTACCGGAATGCATCAAAGTATCTCTATAGGAAACATGAAACTATTTTGGCTAAGTACATTCAGAGTTTCCTTTAATTTCCTTTCTTATAATCCACAAAAAACTAGTTCCCCCTTAAAAATACCACCCCTGCGAACCCGATTTATACCACCATAAACACGTGCTCATTATAAGCCAAGTACCACAAAAGTCACGCCACCAAAAACCATTCTTCTACCCACCCAGACAACCATTACGGCTGATCACGCGCTCCCCACTCCCCAAAGTCACCGGCGATACAATGAGGCAAATTCACGCTCACCAGAGGTATATATCCTTACGAGCTTTATAGTCAGCGATACTTGGGCGTAATTGTGAGGGTCAGGTCTTTGTACTTGCACGAATAGCTTCTTGTTTGATTTTACAGAAAACTAGGTAACTAATCAGTGCACCGAAACCTTGGCGATTAAGGAGAGTAAAGTTCAGGAAAATTTCTACCTGATACAAAAAAAGGAAAAATGTACAAGGGATACACCAGACTCTGAATAATGAAGGCAAAAAATCAGTAAGTAATGCATGATGTAGGACGGTTATGGATTATAAATGACAGAGGGGAGAATAATGAGGGAAGGCAAACGGCAGGAGACTTAACGCAATGATGACTAGGGTGGAGGAGGCACCTCATTAAGGGCGTGTACACTGTTAATAGCTAATTGACTATAACCACAAGGGGACGATAACGGTGTAATACCCTGTAATTAATCAAATTGACGAGATGTTTAGCAAAATCACCATCACCGTTATTGAACTCAGAAGACACTTGAACACTACACTCTTAGAAAAAAAGGGTAGGAAAAGGGTAGAAAAGGGTGTTTGTAGTGATGAAATACTGCTACCCTTTTTCTACCCTTACAAATATACCCTTTCGGATCGACGCAAATATACCCTTTTCCAGCCCTCTTGTCTAAAAAGGGTAGATAAAGGGTAGATGAAGGGTATAATTGGCAGCATCTACCCTACAGCCTGGACATAAGGTTTTAAAAGGGTAGTGATGGTGCGATATAACAATTCGACCCTTAATGTACCCCTTATTTCTGAGAGTGTACTTTATGAGGAAAACTAAGCGAAGAAAATATATTGACCTGGAATGTTTATGAAAAATTTAAATGTTAAAAGATCAGCTTTTAAAGTTCAATTTTAGGTTCAGAAACGTACTGAAATGATATAAATAATCCTATTTAAAAGACGTGCCTCTAACTTTGTACATAAACGGGAAAAAAAATCGGGCAATAACATAAGTACTATTAATTAATTCACCAATCAAGGGTTTCGATTGGGATATATTCCTCGAAAAAGACACAAAAAGGACAGGTTTTTGTGCAGCGTGATAGTCTCCTTTAATACTTCAGGTGGGTGGAATAAAAATTTCGCCCTCATTTGCAAACAGAACATTCCCTGACACAGAGTAAAAGTATATGAAAAATATGAGTTAATTCACAATCCTTTCATGTTACATATTTACTGTTTCCATTTCTTTTTAAATTTGAAAACGTACAATTTCACATGTTTACAGCACAGCTCCCTCCAAAATGCATAACGTTTCCCTATGTAACATAATTATTATCACATCGATGAATGGATCCAACCCCCTCTGTATGCACTTTTTCTCCCCCTGCCATTCGCACACGCCCGCTCGTGCATGGCGTTGGGGCTGAGTGCATACGAATTCAATGAAAATGGAACGAGAGCAATTTGCATTATATTCTCACAACAATAATTCAGGTAAGGCTCTTTGTGCGGGGCCCGTGGCGGTGGTGGTGGTTGTCTGGGGTCTGTCCTGGGGCGAGGAACAGCCTCCCCCCTCCCCCCTCCCCTTATCTTCTCCTCACACCTTAAATTGTCTATGAAAACCTTTGAATTACTATTGGGGTGGTTTAACTTACCTAGGAATGCTGGTTAAATATTCCTTTCGTTATTTGAGGCCGAGGAAGTGTGAAATATCTTACTCATTCCTCTCTGAACTGAAAGGTAATAGACAGTTTTATAGTTATAGCTATCTTAACAATGCATCTGTTTACTTAGTATTCCTATTTCCCGGCATCACCACACCAATCAAGACTGTTCACGCCTGGTGACGATGGAAAAAGAGAGGAGAGAGAGAGAGAGAGAGAGGAGAGAGGAGAGAGAGAGAGAGAGAGAGAGAGAGAGAGAGAAGAGAGAGAGAGAGAGAGAGAGAGAGAGAGAGAGAGAGAGAGAGAGAGAGAGAGGAGAGGAGAGAGGAGAGAGAGAGAGAGAGAGAGAGAGAGAGAGAGAAGAGACAGAGACAGAGACAGAGACAGAGACAGAGACAGAGACAGAGGAAGAGAGAGACAGAGACAGAGACCAGAGACAGAGACAGAGACAGAGACGGACAGGACAGAGACAGAGACAGAGATCAGAGACGAGACAGAGACAGAGGACAGAGACAGAGAGAGAGAGAGAGAGAGAGAGAGAGAGAGAGAGAGAGAAAAAAAAAGAGAAAAAAAAAAGAGAAAGAGAAAGAGAGAGAATGAGTAAACATCCTCTCATTCGTACAGGTGTTCCCGTCCCGCGCCACACCTGTCTCGTGCCGGTAACAGGTGATCGAGCTACCCTTCCCACCACACAAAGGACACGGCAGGTAAACACATCAGGTCGGTGCTCGGGGCGACAATAATAAATGATCACGCCACACGAACACGCCGCGACTGACTGGTGGCTTCATGGAGTGGTAGTCAATGATTAAGCTTCCCTGTCTCCAGTCCCTCCAGTTATTGTCATCCTTACTCGACTCTTCACATAAAACAAAAGCACTTCTATGATTCTACCACTTATCTAAAGTCCCATGTGCGTTAAGCCAAACAGTATCATAACCTTGATCAGTTTAGGAAGAAGCAGCCTCATTATATTTCCCAAAGACCACCATGGAAATTAAATCCTCGCGTTACTAATGCAAACGAAGATGACACTCATTATCACATTGAAAAAAAGCTAATGATGAACGTAAGATCTTTTGTAACGAACACAATAGCACTAAATAAAGCGAAAAAAGTTATTCTAAAGATACCAAATAGCAGTGATTACCAGATTAGTATATTACATGCGTGTCTTGCAAGCGTGAACATTATCATCCACATCACACGTTAATTTCCTTGTTATCTAAGATTTAACATGTAGTTATCATTAATATTTTACGTATAAAAATATACATTACACAACACCCCTTAATTATACTCCTTGCATTCTTAATTATAACTCTTTAATTCTTTATGATGAACCTTTAAACACGAAACATGTAATTACGCAATTATATTTTTTTGCATAATTTCCTCACGGGACCAGCGATTTGGTAGATAATGACGTGACGAAGGAGTTTTTATTAACCTTTGAAGATATTTCCACAGCTAATACAAAACGCTATCAAATAACTAAATCGAAAAAAAACCTAGCACAAGCAGGCAGAATAGGCAAATAATTCCACGCGTAAAAGAAACAATCATGAGAAAACGAACAGCATAGTGAGGGAGAGAGACTCGAAGAAGAAGGAACAGGAGGGAGGAAGGAAGGAAGGGAAGGAAGGAACGAGAGGGAGGGGAGAAGGAAGGGAGGGAAAGAATAGGAGGGAGAGAGGAAGGGAAGGGGGAAGCATCAGGCCAGACACAAGAGCCTCTTCGGCGGGTAGGTCTGGAGGGAGAAGCACGCCCCAGGGAGACCCGCGCCAGCCTACGAAACGGACCCGAAAATACCAATGGAATAGCATCTCCAAATGGGTCGAGGGAGAATTTGGTAGCGATGCGTGATAGAAAATTTATAGCAGGGGATAGAAGATGGATTAGAGAAAGGGAAAGCCTGGATTATATGGAATAGAATCCATCTTGGCCGCTCGCTTGGAAGAACTTAATCTCCTAATAAAGGAAGGTGGATTATTTACCCAACAGTGGAGGAGGAGGAGGAGGAAGAGAAGAGAAACATGAACGAGAAAAACTTTAAAATAGAAAATAATGAGGACGACGCAGAAGAAAATATGATGGATGGGAAGAGGATGAAAAAAGTTAAGAAGACCATGCAAGTAGAAAACCGATGACGAAGATGAAAAATAGGAAGAGAAGAAATAAAATGCATACATAGGCCCTTATAAACACAATTCACGTCTATGAATTTGTTGATATAGTCTATCCGCTGTTGAAAGGCGGAAGAAGCCCCGCCTTCCCTCCTCCCCCTAAACACCTGAGATTGGCTGGTAGAATGGTGGGCGGTGTGGTATGCTTTTTGGAGATAATTAAGGAGGGGGTGGGAGAGGAGACTGCTACTATTCTCTCTCTCTCTCTCTCTCTCTCCTCTCTCTCTCTCTCTCTTCTCTCCTCTTCTCTCTCTCTCCTCTCTCTCTCTCTCTCTCTCTCTCTCTCTCTCTCTTCTCTCTCTCTCTCTCTCTCTCTCTCTCTCTCTCTCTCTCTCTCTCTCTCCTCTCCTCTCTTCTCTCTCTCTCTCTCTCTCTCTCTCTTCTCTCTCTCTCTCTCTCTCTCTCTCCTCTCTCTCTCTCCTCTCTCTCTCTCTCCTCTCTCTCTCTCTCTCTCTCTCTCTCTCTCCTCTCTCTCTCTCTCTCTCTCTCTCTCTCTCTCTCTCTCTCTCTCTCTCTCTCTCTCTCTCTCTCTCTCTCCTCTCTCTCTCTCTCTCTCTCTCTCTCTCTCTCTCTCTCTCTCTCTCTCTCCCACCTCCCTGTCCCCCCCCCCCAACCCTCGCCACCACCAACATGACCTCCGGCTAAACACCTGTACACGTGACCCCGTATACCCATTCATTGTCCTTCCTTCCCCTCCTCCTCTCATCTCATATCAGTCACCAGCACCCATTTCCCAGCATTCATTCTATATTATTTCTTAAGTATGACCAATATAGAGAATATAATTATTATGTACGTATAATGTGTGTGTATGTGTGTGTGTGGGTGTGTACAGTCTCCACGTATACCTCAGTGACCTGACATCGCTTGACAGGACAGGGCCGTGGCAACAATGGTGCCACTTGCTCACCCACGACCTGTTTTCTAACCTCAATGTTATCATTATTATTTGTCTGTTCTGATAATATGGCTTCTTTCATCTGCACAACTTTTTCTTTATCTTTGTGCACCTGTGGCACCGACTCTGTTACGCATTGGCATAAACACACACACACACACCCATGCACACACACATAGATCATATATATATATATATATATATATATATATATATATATATATATATATATATTCAGGAGAGGGAAGGGGAGGAGGATAGGTGGAATGCTATTATAGGTCAGGTCACTAATTTGGCGCGGTCAACTGCGTTCGACTATTGAGATTGACATGGACTTTGGACCGAAATTAGGAATCTTGAGTTAATCATACATCATGCATGTGTTCATATTTTCATGTTTGATAATAATCATGTGACCGCGTTTTCCTTGCTGCAATATTATGATATTAAATTGTATAAAATATTGCAATATAAACCAAGTCACTGAAAAACGTATCGAATGATTTTCGTCCCATGGGAGCCCCAAAGCTGCCTTGGCCAGCACTGTCACGGCAAGACAGCAAACTCATGGATACTATCAGCCAATCAGCATCGACGGAGTCAAGATGCCCAACCTCCATCTCCTGAAGGGAGGAGCTCTTCCGCCTTCTAAGATTGAATAGACAATGATGGAGCATGTAAGCCTCCTTCCCTCTATCATCTCTTTGACATCCAATAAGAAAATAAATTGAAGCTACCATAAACAGAAGCAGTAGTGATGGAAATGTTGCAACAGGTGATGGTAGATGGACATGCTCGTCTTCACTTATAAGGAGAGTAAAATAATAGCGAGTTAACGATAGGATGTGTAGTGGGCGAGAGAAAATGACAAGGAGCCGAAATGAGACGCAGGAATATTTATATTTACCGAGCCAAGTTTCACGGTCAAGTCCTAATATGGATATGAAAAGACGGTGGCTAAAGAAATAATATATAAGATAAATGTTACTCGGAATAACACAATGGAAAAATTTATTCATAATACGCACCGTGGAGACAAAGATGATTGAGCTGAGAAAATTCTTGAATAGAAAAATAATCTGGTTGTGACTGACGACGACTTTGCTATTTTTAACAAGACGTGACGTAAATGTCTACGTTGATGATGGTGGACATGTACGAATCTGGTGGCTCACACTCAACTACACACTCAGAAATGAGGGGTATATTAAGGGTAGAATTGTAACATCGCAACATCACTACCCTTTTTAAACCCTATGTCCAGGCTGAAGGGTAGATGCTGCTGAGTATACCCTTCATCTGCTCTTCATCTACCCTTTTTAGACGAGAGGGTTGAGAAAGGGTATATTTGGGGTTGGAAAAGGGTATATTTAGGGTTGCAAAAGGGTATATTTGTAAAGGTAGAAAAAGGGTAGCAGTATTTCATCACTACAAACACCCTTTTACTACCCTTTTCCTACCCTTCTTTTCTAAGAGTGTACGATCAAAATGATTTATAATAGAAATGACGGAAAATTTGAAAAGTAATATTAAAAACAAAGACACAACTGCAATACTCGAAATACTAAGTGGCTTCTTCCCACTCAGCATTCACCACAGACACTAAGACTACCGGGCAGATTATGCATGTGCAAATACCATGACTATTTTCAGTCTGTTTTTTGTCTTGTTTCTTTTTACACATGAGAATGCGAACAGGCGAACAATTTGCATATCCAGCACATTCAATTTTCTTTTCATATTCGTGTAGGTTTGAGTGGCTCCGCGGCGGCGACTGTTAGACTTAAGGAGATTGTTGAACACGGTGCACGAATAAGCAATGAGACGCCTTCCTCATGCCTTTCTTCTACCAATCATACCCTGGTGTGTGTGTGTGTGAGCGAGAGCGAGAGGAGAGATAAGATAAGATACTTTGATCCTATCTAGACACTTTGCAAGTACCAACTACAAGGTTATTGACTATACAAAGCGCCACCACGCCAGGACGAACTTGGTGGACTCGAACCGCTGACCGAATGCAGGGACTCTACACGCAAGCTCACGACTCTATCAACCGAGAGAGAGAGAGAGAGGAGAGAGAGAGGGGAGAGGAGAGAGAGAGAGGGGAGAGAAGAGAGAGAGGAGAGAGAAAAGAGAGGGGAGAGGGGAGAGGAGAGAGAGAGGAGGAGAGGAGAGGGGAGAGGAGAGGAGGAAGGGGGAGCGAGAGCGAGAGCGAGAGCGAGAGGAGAGGAGAGGGGAGGAGAGCAGAGAGCGAGAGCGGGGGAGCGAGAGCGAGAGCGAGAGCGAGAGCGAGAGCGAGAGCGAGAGCGAGAGCGAGGAGAGAGATAAACCCAGTATACCCTTGCTTTACAGATGTCCTGTCTATTTAGTGAAGCGAAGACTAGGTTATACAGCGATATATTGAATTACTTACGACCATAATAATAATGTGTGGGTTAAATATTAAATAACGTTACATAAATACAGCAAAGCCTACAATACAAACAAATAATAACAACGTCGTGAAATAAAAACGTCTTTATCCTATTCATTTCATGCATTAAAAAGAAATACAGAAACAGAACTGATTGTAATATTGACACAGAATACTCAAGTTGAAAAGCTCTGTGTTCATATTCAAACATAAGCCTGAAATAACTCCCAACAACATTCCCTGTAATCCTTCTGTATCTGCCTTTCTCTATGTGCCTTCACCCAACCATTCCTCTCTATCTCTTCCTCTCTACTCGCGAGATATCAGGAGCCTCATGTCGCTATGTCCTGGCTGGTGACGAGAGACAGGTGGTGCGGCAGGGGGGCGGGAGGGGCGGGGGAGGCACAGGGATTGAAGGGGAAGGGAATGGGGCTATGGGAGGGAGAAGGGGGGGCTGAAAAGGACAAGACAGCTGGGCTCTTAACATGGCGAAGTACTTGACCCTGCCACCCCCTATACGTGAGGCAGGGAGGCTGTGCTCGGCAGGGGGTTTTCGAACAACTTGATGTAATGGTAAAGGAAAGACACATTAATATATTGTCAACTGTCCAATTATATCCATCGTTATACTAAGCCTATACAGTATATATTCCTTCTCTTCCCTCTATTCTTCTCTCTACACTCTCAGAAATGGGGGGTATATTAAGGGTCGAATTGTTACATTGCACCATCACTACCCTTTTTAAACCCTATGTCCAAGCTGGAGGGTAGATGCTGCCGATTATACCCTTCATCTACCCTTTATCTACCCTTTTTAGACGAGAGGGTTGGAAAAGGGTATATTTGCGTCGATCCGAAAGGGTATATTTGTAGGGTAGAAAAAGGGTAGCAGTATTTCATCACTACAAACACCCTTTTTCTACCCTTTTCCTACCCTTCTTTCTAAGAGCGTATCTTTCACCAATACACACACGGATGCTGAAAGGATAGCTAGATCAGAAAGACATATACAATGAGGTGTTACTTGACAATACACGAAGATAAAAGGTCATGAAAGTAAAGATTATAATTAGCAAAGGGTACTAAGTGTTGCAATTGTGGTCACGGAAGGGAAAAAATAAAGGGAAAAATAAAGGAAAAAATGGATAATGGAAGATTCTTGAGCCAAATTGATGAGAAAAGAGATAAAAGAGGAAAGTTATGCTAATGGAAGCAGAAATATGAAAAGAAAACGATGAGCGCGCGTGAGGATCATGTTATTAAGGGGTTTGATCCTCCTCCACCTGCACACCACCACCACCTCCACCTTCTCGACCACCTCCACCTCTCTCCCTGCCAACCACTCCACTTCCCTCCCTTCCCACCAGCAGCAGCAGCCTCGATTATTCTCTCTCTCTCTCTCTCTTTTCTCCCCTCTCTCTCTCTCTCTTCTCTCTCTCTCTCTCTCTCTCTCCTCTCTCTCTCTCTCTCTCTCTCTCCCCCTCTCTCCTCTCTCTCTCCTCTCTCTCTCTCTCTCTCTCTCTCTCTCTCCCCTCTCCCCCTCTCTCTCTCTCTCTCTCTCTCTCTCTCTCCTCTCTCTCTCCCCTCTCTCTTCTCTCTCTTTCCCCTCCTCTCTCTCTCTTCTCTCTCTCTCTCTCTCTCTCTCTCTCTCTCTCTCTCTCTCTCTCTCTCTCTCTTTCCTTTTTATCAGCTTATCTAATAAATCATCTTTATTTCCTTAGTAATATTTGTCTTTCTTCTTCCTTCAATATCCTACCAATATCAAGTTTCTTTTCTTTGTTTGATTTATCTTCTTTTTCCTTTCTTTGTATTTCCCGTCACTTCTCGACAAACACAACGTATCTTTTACCCTTAACATGGTTTCTTTTTCCTTCTATTTCCTACAAGTCTTCCACAAAAAACATTCACGATAATTTTTTCCCTAACATTTTCTTCTTTTTCCCTTATTTTCACGTTTTTCCACACAACAGGTATACATATGCTAAGATATATAAATCCGTTGTGTATTTGATGACTTAAAGTGAAGGAATAACCACATCTGTTCTTATGATTAAACTGCAGATCATATTCCAAAAGGTAGCAGTAGGAAAGCTATTATTTTTATCCTAATTCCCACGTTTCACTTACATCTACGTTACTACTTTGTCACTGTCTCGCCTCTACAACAACATACACTATATTAGCCTCTACGTTGCCATTAAATAAAGGGAAGGATTAGGGAACCTCTCAAGTCGTAATATGCAGAGACTGAGAGGGAGGAGAGGGTGTCTAGGGTAGAGAGATAGCGTAAGAACCCCAGCCTGAGAGGTCATCAAGGTGTAACACTATCTAGTCTCCCCAAGTGGCTCTATATATCACCAGCTTTGCTTATAAGACGGCGAGGCATCAGCTGGGCGGAGGGATATTCATACATTACAAGATTGCCCGGTGATCCCATTGTATATAGGCAGATTTCCATAGTTTCGAGAGGGCTTAAGGCTCCCGCTCCTTCGCTCCAGACGTAGGATTAGGTGGTGCAGTCCCTTGGCAAGATATCGGAAATTACTGATTCCCTGAAATACGATGACGGCGCGGGTGGAAAAGTTTTAGCTCGTGTAATTAAGGAGACTGTCATGGGACGTGATGTATGGCGAGGCATTAAGTGAGGAATCTTCGTTATGCCTCTCCAAGCCGCCAAGTTTGGGCAAAGTTCGCTGATGGTTCTCTTTTTCTTCCTCTTCCATAACTTTCTCCTCCACTCTTCTGCGTCTTCATTCACGAAACTCTGCTCTTCCTCCTCTTCCGTTCTCCTTCTCCACCCTCCTTCTCTTTCCAGACCTTTAATGTTGGTAGTTTTGCTATATTTTACGAATAAGTTTTTAATGCTTCCTTTATGTTCTCAAACTGACATATATTTGACATTCCCTAGCTATTTATCTTCTGTAGCAATTGACCTGTTGCCCTTTCTCTGATATTCCAAATATATACGGGAAGTCTTGTTCCAAACTTTGCCTCACCAAGCAAGCCTTCCTCTCCCTCCTGCTGAGTGCAATTCATAGCTCACAGGGCTGCTTGCTAACGGAACATTCATGACCAAAGTGTAACAAGAGAAAAAAGGAAGAAAATGGTGGGAGAAACAAGACAAGTGTTGCATAGAGATGGAATAAAAACAAAATGGAAAGCCTGAAATAATAATGCTAACGAAAATTGAAAGTACAAAACAAGTATAGAAAAGATACTTTGATCCTATCTGAACAAATGTTACGTACATACATACAGAGAGATTATTGATGATACATATTGCCACTACGCCAGAATGAACCAAAGCAATATAGAGAGGGATCGAAATTACAGAAAAGAGCTTCTTCGTCTGAAATTGCTACACAGCCCTTAAGTCAGGCTTGTACACACACACACACACACACACACACACACACACACACACACACACACACACACACACCACACACACACACACACACACACAACAACACACACACACACCCACACAAACACACCACACAACACACACACACACACACACACACACACACACACAACACACACACCACACACACACACACACACACACACACACACACACACACACACAACCACACACACAACACACACACCACCAACACACAACACACACGACACACACACCACACACCACACACACACAACACACACACAACACCACACACACACACACACACACACACACACACACACACACACACACACACACAACACACACACACACACACACACAACACACACACACACACACACACACACACACACAACACACACACACACACACACACACACACACACACACATACAAACACATACAAACACATACATACACACACACATACACACAACACACACACACGTATTGCACACACTCATCACATTCAGATTTTTGTTAATTTCCTGTTGAATCTCCGCTAACGGCAGAACCCGGAAACTTTATTGGTTTAATCAGGGAGGAGCGAAAGGCTGTCCGGAGATGGTGTAAGGGAAGGGAGGCGAGGCGAGGGGAGGGGGAGGTGAGGGTGGGATGAGAACATAGAAAGTTATAACGAACAAATGTACGGAAAATAATGAAACAGGCGTCAGGTATTAAATGTTTGGTGAAAAGAGGTAAAAAAAGTGTACGATAGAGAACATAAAGTAATGACAAATAGAAGTATTAAATCCTCTTACACTCTCAAATAACTTTAGAAAATTTATAATATACAATCATATCCAACGAACTCATGACTTGATGTTTAAAGACAATAAAAGACACGGAAAGAAGGAATAAACATAACTCGAAAGATGAAAAAAAGTGGAAAAAAAGACGGCGAGTAATTCCGTGAGAGGCTTCACCACTAACCTAGGTGTGTCGCGGGCAGGTAAGACGATACATTAGTCTAGATTAACAAAAGTGCCGCAAGGAGAGAGGCTGTTCTACCCTCTCCCCCTCCCCACTCTTACGCCCTCGTTCCACTGCTCGCTCGCTACTGAAGACTCGTATCAAGACTCATATTTTCCCTCTAAGGCTCCGCGGCACATCCCTTAACGCCCACCAAGGGCCCATCACCACACCAAATTTGGAAAAGTGAAAGGGCTCAGTGATATGTTGAACTGTCTCGCGTATATCTCGTTCATCTAAAGGTTCATTTTAAACATAGAACTCACGCTGCCAGGTAATGGGGGGGGGGGGGAGATCTACTTCATATTTAATTCTCTATTCATGGTGCACTTATCTGCCAAAGTTTTTTAGTAATTGAAAAAAAACGTGATTTAAAAAAAAAATCAAGGCTAATAATACTAATGCTGAAAATACTAATACTGATCAATTAATGATTAATCCAGCAATTCCTATCATATTTTCATGTCTTGTAGTCAGTTTTGCCTAATTTGTGGTTTTTAAGGAATATCTGGAAGTATCAAGTCATTGTGAATTGGCTGAAATAGGGACTTTTAATCATTGTAACTGAAAACTGACTCCAGATTCGTGTTCAGCATTCCCAAAAACTGCTAGGATCTAATTTTCAAGCAAATATGTTTTCAAAAAAATTGCAAATTTGGTACGTACCCTTGCAAAAATTTGCAATATTTTTCGAAAATAGATTTGCTTGAAAATTAGTTCCTAGCAGTTTTCGGGCATGACAAACACGAATCTGGAGTCAGTTTTCAGTTACAATGATTCGAAGTCTATATTTCAGCCATTTCACAATGACATGATACTTCCAGATATTCCTTAAAAACCGCATATTAGACAAAACTTATTACAAGAGATAAAAATATGATTGGGATCATGATATTGCATCAAACTTGCTGGAATTATGGAAAATTATTGAAAGATTTGAACTGGCCTGAAACAGGTCGAATTATCCGAAGTTTGAATTATACGGGTTCGATTTAAAAAGGATTTACTGTATATTTCATTTCAAGTTTCCGTCAAAAGTCTGTCTCGATGCACACTTCCACATCTTAGTACAGTTTTGAGACAGTTTGTGAAACGAGGAAAACTATTTTTTTTCTTTTAAGCTAACCAAAAGGCATACTCATTTTCTGGAACTAAAACCAGCAATCGTAGCATTTTCCCCCCTAATATCCATGTCTTACGGGTCATCTTTCTCCTCTTAATGCGCTAGTTTTAAGGATTTTGAGGTTAGCTTAGTCTGAGGGGCGCGTGTGACTGGCAGGTAAGAGTTTGTTATGCTAATTTTGCGACCTTTTCCGCGACTGAGAACTAGGTGGGCGTTAAACACTGCCTGGCCGCTGTGCCGACGTTATGTACCCGAGAATAACGAGAACACACTGAACAGGAAAGTGTCGGGGCTGCAAGTCGACATTTCTTTCTCTTTAGCGTCTCCCTAATGGTGTGTAATTGCTGTTGATGGGCCGGGAGAAGACTGAAAGAAGTTAAGTTTTAGCTCTGTTTCCTTTACACATTCATTTCGCTCCACTTCATCCGGAAAGATAAAACGTTTCCACTTGACATATTTCCCTCCATTAGTTCGGAAATGTTCGACAGTGCGAAACTAATTATATGAAACGTGGACAAAACATTCAGTCTGATAATACAAAAGTGTTGTATATCTTAACGTAAGGAAGCTAACCACACGTCGAATCACAAACTGAGTAACCCAAAGAACATCAAAGGTATAACAAAAAATAGTATAATATAGAAATACAAAAAAATTATCATAGGTATAATAGAAAGAAAGGAGAGAATACCAAGCTTCTACACCTTTTAAAAGAGAAATAGGGAGAGAGAGAAAATCCACTAAGGTAGTTCTAAGAGCCCTCCATCCGCGTCCTTTCACAGTCCTTGGGTCAGCACATTTCTCCTCCATTAGTGGCCAGACACATCTTCATCCTGAGTTCACCTTGTTTTCAAGGCTCTTTCCCACACCCACGTCCCCTTCCTCTGCTTTCCCTGTGTGACCATTCTCGTCAATTATCCCTCGTTTGGCTTCCTGTCCTCCATATTCACTCTTCAATGCTTCTTTTTCCTCATGTATTCCCTTAGTTTCCAGTCTTACTCTTTCCATTACTTCATCTCTTGCTCTATTTCATTCTTTTGTAGTCCCATCTAAGACTACTCTATTTTTTCTGTCCTTTTAGCTTGCTTTTCCTGTCTCGTCTTGGTTGTGTCTCCTGTTTTCCCAGCGTCACCCGTCTAAGAGTCTTGTACACCTGTTCTGAATCAGCACCGTCAGTAAATGGCCAGACAGTCGCTCTCTGTTTCCAGCGCCTCTCAGGATCCTACAGTCCTTAAGACCCGGGCCCAGACGAGCACCTCACACGCCCCAGGCTAATGTTCCGCTCCCTCCTCCATTTATTTTGCATTTTGCTACCCTAATGCTTATTCCATGTCGCTGCAGATCCATGTTTGCAGTTTCTCCTTCGCGAACATCTCGTTGTTTTAAACGTATACGTAAATTTTTCCCAGTTTTTCTTGATTCTTTTCGGAGATCATGTCTAAGATCTCCATATTGCTGAATCAAGTGTATGGCAATCACTGCATCCAATACTCCTTTGACAATATATATACTTATCTTATTTTATTTCTTTAATGACTCTTGTTCAGTAGTGTTTGTCATTCAACACTGAACTAAAACAATTAATAGTAACCAAGAGGATTCTCAAGAAGTGGGAAGAGTGATGGATTTTCTATAAGGATTGAGAGTTGCATGAGGAGGTGTCTGTGATAGCAAGGGAGAAGAATGTTATAGAAGGATTTACGTAGGCTGTCTCTAGGCAAGGCATTATAGGGTGTGTGAAGGGCTGATGAAGCAAGCGGTCACCTTCAGGTATTCAACAGGTCAAAGGTCACTCTAGGCGTTCCACTATAAGGTGATTAGTTAAGACGACGAAGTAAATAAAATAGATAAGTTCCTCAAGGCAGACATACAAGGGAGGCAGCGGAGATTTACGATGGGGGGGGAGAGGAGAGGGTAGTAATAGATCTTAAAAGAGGGATTCCACATGACTAGTAAATTGAAACAAAATGATTAAAAAAACACCTTCGTTAATTAAACTTTTTAAACATAGCTAATATCTAAGTCTCGGTAAAATTACAAAGCATAGTCCAGTCTAATCGTTATTCCCCATGCCAACATAAAGTAAATATTTCATTCTATATTTGTTGAGCTTCATATAGGTCACTATAACTGATACAATTGAAACTTAGTAAGAAATACAAAACTATAACACACCTCGCTCAAGCTTCATTTTACTTGCGATTACCACCTCTCACTTCTTAAAAGAATAGAAACAACTGCAATCAAAGATATTCTCAAACATCAAGGACGTCCAAATTCCAGAGAGACGTGACTGGACTAATAGGGAGCGCAGAGTAAGCCTTGCGGAACGCCTCATAATGAGTAAACGATGCGTGACCCGCTACCTACACCTGCCCTGGCGACGGAATCAAGAAATTACTTCCCAACACAACGAATAATGGCTCAATGGGATAGCCAGGAGGAGGATGGAGGGGAGACAGTATTAAGCATTCAATGTTTGCTTTGTAAAAGACGATACGTGCAAAATACAAACAGGCAAGCAATGAAATACACAAAATAGTGTGCAGAGATAAAATGTTGAATTTTAGATTTATAGTGGAAGACGATATGTGCTGCAAGAAAGCAACCACAGCACGACATGCAAAAACAAAACAAAATAGCTCTACTGTACTCCCACATTCGCACCACAAATAAACTTGTCACACCTGCCAACTGCTCCTAAGACTGCCAGGATTAGATATGTCCACGAGACAAGAGTTCCTCATCCTGGGCAGCAGTGGACGGCAGCCACAAGCGATAACTAGTTTTTTTATTGGTGGTGAGGGTGGACAGGCACTCATGGGTGACACTCTCCAGCAGGGGGACTGAAACTAGTAGCTTACTGGGTATTTGAAGTGATGGTGTGTTGTCTCTACAAGCAGCAAGGATTCAGTAGAGGGATGGGGATGTTAGATTGGATAAGGAGGTTTAGAGGAGGTAGTGGGTGTTGATAAAAGGGTGTGTGAGTGTGTATGTATGCAGGTATATATAGTTACCCCTCGACTAAAACGTAACAAGTTTGGCGGGACACAAGACCAGAAAGGGAGGGGTGTAGACAAGAGGAGGCGGCAGGGAGTGGTCGGTATGGATGGTGAGGTGCGGTGAGACAATAAACAACTATTACTTGATGTATGAAGAGAGACTGAGAATAAAACTGAATAAAATAATGCGAATATAAAGACAAGAATACCAATTAACTATGTGGTAATAAAGTACATGTACAATGAAGAGTCATGGCCAAGGGATAACAAAATGAAAGCCACATCGCTGAGAGTAATAATGTATAGAAAATATGATGTAAGCGACTGATTATTGATTTATATGATGTGTGTAAAGGTTTATGAATTATATAAAGAAAAAAATAGGATATCAATAGCAAGGTTGAGGTCGATGAGCAATTAAGATGCAGAAAAAAAGTAATATATGATGTTCAGATAAAAGAGTTAAGACAATAGATAGAATAAGATGAGGGAATAAGAGTAGCAAGAAATGGAGGTGGGTGTTGGAAGAAGGGGGAAGGATGGAAGAAGTGGAAAACATAGAGGAAGGGGGAAGGAAGGTGAAAAGGAGAAGGAGGAGGAGGAAGAAAGAGGTAGAAAAGGAGAAGGAAACATACTAGAAGGTAACAAAGGTAAGATGGGAATAAGATGGAGATAGAGGAGAAGGAGGATTACATAGGAAGAGAGGAGGAGGAGGAGACAGAAACAAGAAGAGCAAGTATAAGCAAGTTCATCATGAGGCCAGTAAGTCCTGTCGAGCATCAAGGGTCAAGGGAGTGTCTTGTCCACATTACAAGAAAGAAGAGGAGCAGAAGGACGCTCTCCCAGCCCGTCGTCCCGCCACGCCCCTTTCGGCACCCACTGATGACCAGGTAACCTTTAAAAGCAGCGAGCGGGCGAGCTGTTCCCGGGACGCTGCAGGTATACGTACGTCGATCCATACTTGGGCTCCCGTATTGTCCTTCTCTCAACTATCTGTTTTACCTCCGTGTTTGGCCATTGTCTCTCCGCGGCTGACTTCATGTGTGTTACGGGAAGTGCAGGTGACTTCAGCCCCCAACAGGTGGTGGTGGTGGTGGTGTTTGGGTGCGTTTCTGGCTACTTTTTTTTTACCTTGTTTCTTGTTTACATAACTGGTTTGGTGTTTGTATTTGTGTGTGCGTGTGCGTGTGTGTGTGTGTGTGCGTACGTATGTGTGCGTGTGTGTACGTATGTGTGTGTGAGAGATACGAGGCATAATTTTTTGCGTTTATAATCGTCAATTTATGTATAGATATCACTCAAGTGAGTCAAAAAAGTATACAAAAAGACCTGCAACAAGAAGATGAAGTCTCGTCCCTGCAAACCTTCGCTCGACTAAGTGTTCGCCAGGGAGACTAACGACCACACGTGGCTTGTGGCTGAAAACACCAGATTGACGACCCGCCCCCTCCCTGCCTCCCCACCCTGCCTCCCGGCCCTAACACAGGCGGGCCGCGGAAGACGCCACTCCTACATATTTCCCTCGTGTAGAACCCAAAGTCTTTAGCCTTCATTAGGGAGCGCTTCCAGGCCTCAAGGTTTTTTCTTTCTCCGTCTGAACAAAAAAGACAATAGCAAAACCAGAAAGCAGAAGTCGAGCTCAAGTATTTCCTCCAACGGTGCAAATGTTTCTTATAGCCGGTCAGGAATGTGCTAAGGACGGCCAGTCACGCATTCAAACACGGGGATTCGTACGTACGTATACAGTAAGGACATGAATACATAGATGCCTACAAAGCTGATGCCACACACCACACACACACACACACACACACCACACACAACACACACACACACACACACACACACACACACACACACACACACACACACACACACACACACACACACACACACACACACACACAACACACACACAACACACACACACACACACACACACACACACACACACACACACACACACACACACACACACACACACACACACACACACACACACACACACACACACACACACACACACACACACACACACACACACACACACACACACACACACACACACACACACACACACACACACACACACACACACACACACCACACACACACACACACAACACACACACACACACACACACACACACACACAACACACACACACACACACAACACCACACACACACACACACACACACACACACACACACAACCCCCCTCCCCACACACACACAACGTAAGACTGACGTAAGGCGACGTTAATGATAACACTTATTTTTACGAGGGTCATCACACCCTTCGACGCCGGCTGATAAAACTGCTGCAGACAAGGCTGGGGTGTCTCCCGCCTGGCAGTAACAAGGCAATGTCCCTCAGATAGCAGCACTGCAGCGGCTGCCGGGTCTCTCCTTGACAGCCCAAGACGTTCCTCCCGCCATGGCCACGACGCTGGGCCATGGCGAGGGTAAGGAAGCCAACCATTGGACGAAAGAATGAAAGAAAGATCCCTAACGGACGGCCAGCACAGGGTGAGGACCCTGAAGAAAACCTAACCCCTTAAACAACATAACTCTCGAGGCAACAATATTTTTATCTATGCAAAAATGTTCTCTAGAGGAGCTAAAACCAATATCATCCATAAAAAAAAATTAGATTCAGCTTAGATATAATAGAATGATGTGCCTCACTAAACAAAGTAACGAAGAACAAAATCCATAACGAGTTAGTGCAATCTCGTTAACCTGTCTCATGACTAATAAAAAACGTAACCAAAAAATATATATTGCACATTTTACATAGTTACAGACGCACGCAACCCCACACCTGGCTCCTGAGACATCTTCCTCTCTCTGAATCCTAATTAACCCCATTGTAATGTCGGACGATTAGCGAGTTTGTTTGAGACTGATTCGTCTTAACTGGTATCCACTACTCGTTACCCAATAGCGTCTGTTGGGGAAGCTGCCGGATTAGAGTCTACTGCCAAGAGCCACGGGAGGCGAAGAAGGGCTACGCTACCCCTCCATAAAAACAACCTCCGCAGGTGGTGGCAGCACGGCAAAAGAGAGACGTTGGCAGCTGTGCTTGTGATGAAAGCTGCCGGGTTATTCTAGGCGAGGTTGAGTGATGATGGTAGTGGTGGTGGAGTGGTTGTGGTGGTGG
Organism: Chionoecetes opilio; assembly: GCA_016584305.1. Classification (NCBI taxonomy): domain Eukaryota; kingdom Metazoa; phylum Arthropoda; class Malacostraca; order Decapoda; family Majidae; genus Chionoecetes; species Chionoecetes opilio. The sequence goes on along the minus strand of JACEEZ010022317.1, from coordinate 1,589,357 downwards.
TGGTGGTGGTGGTGACTGGAGGGATGGGTGCGAGGGAGGTGCTATGAGTGTAGGTAAAGGGAACATAAATGAATCATAGAGAGGCAATATAAACAAATACTATTAATAGGGATTATTAGATAGTGTGTTAGGTATTTTTTCTTTAGATTAATAAAAGAAAGATTTTATGCAGAAAAGTAAGTTCCAATGAAAACTATGTACGTCAATATTGATGTGGTAAACAATATGAAGGACATAGAAACGTAATGAAGCAAGCACGAGGGAAATGGGGACACATTAAACACAGCAATGAATAAGCATGGAGGGACGTAAGAGAGAGCTGGGAAAGGGGCGGGAAGGGTCGGATGAAAGGGACAAAATGACTATTCTGAGTGGGATATCCAATGATACGATATGTACGAATACGAACAATAATCATTTCGTCCCTACCTCCGCATAAATTACGTCGGAAACACCCATAAAACTGGGGCCATAATTATTTTTGTTTGGATTAAAAACGTGCTTTGTGTTCACGTTCCTGGGAGATATTTCGGCGGACTCCTGCGTAATAACAGCTTTTGCCACACTGTTGTTGGTCTATTGCTCCGAGGGCCTGGTTGGAGCCTCCCCGCTGCTCTAGTGGGTAAATACAGCGCAAGATATACGAATTCAAATGTGAAAAATTATGAGCGGAAAAGGAAATGCGAGGCTTGACACTTTTTTCACATTCAGATTTAGGTGAGTACAGACACTTTACTCGTACATATGCTGGACTTTATTCTTCCTGTCTCTCGGTTCTTGTTGGAAAGATAATTTTCATGCAGGGGGAAAAATGTGGCGGCGAGCATTATAACGTTACGTGGCGAATTCCTATTTATGAATATTAATAAAACTGTAAATAATTTAACGATTACACTAATGTATCATAACTCAGATCTAAAGTTACAATACCAAAAAGAAAAACTAATAGACACACCATGAAAGCTTAACGAAAACATCCTGAAGAATCACTGACACAGCTCAATAAACAGTAAAAGAAAATATATAAAAGGCTAGAAAAAAATACTCCTGGACAGTCCCACATATGAACACCAAAAAGAAAAAGAAATAATATTGCATACACGCTACAGCATATGTACGGAACTGCTCAAAGTGCATCGTAGTGTTTGCCAATGCAGGACTCCATTACTTCTCGATAGCTGGCCGGCCTCGCTCGCTCTGTTATTGCACATTTAACGACATGGGAGAGGTAGGGAGAAGAGGGGCCATGGGCGGAGGAGGGAGGGTGGGGTGGGTCAGAGGAGGGCTATGGTGGATGGAGCAAGGCGGAGGTTCCCTAGTGAGCGATGAGAGCAGGCGAGAGAGGAGTGGGACCTAGGGGGAAAGAAAAACACAGCAGAGGGACTAGTTGATGGGAAAGGATCCAGCTGAAGAGGTGACATATTGAGGAGGAAGGGAGGCAGGCTGCTCCATGCGTGCGGGAAATAGTTCTGAGAGACTAGTAGCAAGAGAAGGAGATGGGCAAGAAACGCGATTAAGAGAAATAAAATGCATGAAAGAATGAAACAAAACTGGGTGTTAGTGAAAGTAGACACAAATAGATTGAGACAGAATAAAATGGAGAGAGATATAGGGGGTGGGATATAGACAAGCAGAACTGTGGGAAACAAATGGAGGAGAAATGCGCTTAAGATGGATAAAAGGCATGAAAGAATGAAACAAAAAGAGAGGTAGTGGAAGTAGACACAAATAGATTGGGACAGAATACAATGGAGAGAGAGAGAGAGATAGGGAGTGGTATATAGACAAGCAGAACTGCGGGATAACAAATGGAGGAGAAATGCAGAAAATATAAATAAAATGCAGGAAAGAATGATGCAAAAAGAGAGGCAGCGAAAGCAGACACAAATAGATTGGGACAGAATAAAGTGGAGAGAGATAGGGAGTGGGAATTATAGACAAGCAGACCAGTGTGGGGGAACTAATGGAGGGATCACAAAAGGTACTGGGAGTACATGAGGTGGATGAGGACCATGAGGTGGAGAGGTGGATGATAGCGAGTACTCCAGAACTGCAATGGCCGAGAGGAACAGAGTGGTGGTTGACGGACTAACTTTTCTCAACACTAGAAAGACCTTTGTTTGTTGTAGGAATAATGACTTGCACAGAAAAATCTTGCTGCAGAGAACATAAGAACAAAAGAAAATAAGGATGTTAAAAGAAGCCGCGAGACCTACACGTGGTAGTTCCTGTAATATAGTAGGAGGCAACTACTCGTCTGACTACCTCTTGCTTGTGCAGACTAATTTTAGTAAATACACATGTACTTACACTTGTATGTGTGTTCATTATTCATTGTTCTATCTATCTTCTACTGTGTGTGTGTGTGTGAGAGAGAGAGAAAGAGAGAAACATAAATAATCGTGAGGGAGGGGGAGTCAAGGGGGGGCTGGGGGGGTAGAGGGGGGGCAGATGCAGGGTGTAGGGCCCAAGCACTTAGCAACAGCCGCCCCGCGAGGTACCAATAGCAAGGCTGAGCGTGCAATGAAGCGCTTGCACTCACTTGTTTTCGTTCAAAAAATCCCTTATCTGTCGCGTAAACTTTTGGAACAACCCACCTACGACGACTTTCAAAATAAAACTGCAATGAGGTCTTGATTACTCCCTGTGAACGGCCGGTCCCAATGAGGCATTAGGGTTCATAAGGGAGCCTAAACTTTGGCATGATGGGGGGCTATGGGGGGTGTTTTGGGTGGCTTGAGGGAGGGGGTATCGCAAAGCAGATAACAGGGAGATAGTCTGGAGTTTCACCTGATCACCTCACAGCCGCCCACACCCTGACGCCCATTTAATATCGTAACACCAACTAATTACTGTCCTAACCGCCGCCCTTTTCTATTTTCGCCGCATCGCGTAGGCATGATGACGCCTCGGGACGCGTCACATTTTTGCAAACTCGCAGCCATTACACATGGAACGGCCTACGGGGGCGAACAGATGGCATTATCGGGGCTCTATTAAGACTGGATACGGTTATTGGCTTCATCAGGTTCCATTACGACCGCGGGCAAACATCGGAGCTTCGAGGCCGACACCATCCCGGCTCAGGAGAACTCGGAGGGCGGTGCTTCAAAAGGTCAATACTTAGAATTTGGAGCAACGTGTGCGCGTCGAAACCCCGCAGCCTTTTGTTTTTAATGTTCATTTGGCGCGAGTGTACGCATTGTAAAAGGAAGTCCAGGGGCGGGACACCAACGTGTTTATTTGCATATGTGAGTCGGGATTGGGAAACGTACGTACGTACGTGTGTGTGTGTGTGTGTGTGTGTGTGTGTGTGTGTGTGTGTGTGTGTGTGGTGTGTGTGTGTGTGTGTGTGTGTTGTGTGTGTGTGTGTGTGTGTGTGTGTGTGTGTGTGTGTGTTGTGTGTGTGTGTGTGTGGTGTGTGTGTGTGTGTGTGTGTGTGTGGTGTGTGTGTGTGTGTGTGTGTGTGTGTTGTGTGTGTGTGTGTGTGTGTGTGTGTGTGTGTGTGTGTGTGTGGTGTGTGTGTGTGTGTGTGTGTGTGTGTGTGTGTGTGTGTGTGTGTGTGTGTGTGTGTGTGTGTGTGTGTGGTGTGTGTGTGGTGTGTGTGTGTGTGTGTGTGTGTGTGTGTGTGTGTGTGGTGTGTGTGTTGTGTGTGTGTGTGTGTGTGTGGTGTGTGTGTGGTGTGTGTGTGTGTGTGTGTGTGTGTGTGTGTGTGTGTGTGTGGTGTGTGTGTGTGTGTGTGTGTGTGTGTGTGTGTGGTGTGTGTGTGTGTGTGTGTGTGTGTGTGTGTGTGTGTGGTGTGTGTGTGTGGTGTGTGTGTGTGTGTGTGTGTGTGTGTGTGTGTGTGTGTGTGTGTGTGTGTGTGTGTGTGTGTGTGTGTGTGTGTGTGGTGTGTGTGTGTGTGTTGTGTGTGTGTGTGTGTGTGTGTGTGTGGTGTGTGGTGTGTGTGTTGTGTGTGTGTGTGTGTGTGTGTGTGTGTGTGTGTGTGTGTGTGTGTGTGTGTGTGTTGTGTGTGTGTGGTGTGTGTGTGTGTGTGTGTGTGTGTGTGTGTGTGTGTCAGAAGTGGGCACCGCAAACGAAAATCCACTTCCGCAAACGCAAATCCGCAAACCCCAATCCTTACGTTCCGCAACCACATGGCCGCAAATTTCTTGAATTTTGTTGTTACCCCTTTTATTTCCAGTAAAAAATCAATTTTTTTTAAATATCTCGAAAACTTTGAGGTTTACAGGACATTTCTATGAAGAGTAAAAATAGAGCTTGTGCAGGCCTTTCTGGTGAGCCATAGCAAAATTAATTTGAAGTTTACAGTAAACAGTAAATAAGTGAGAAAATTGTATTGGTGTATTTTGACATACTATTAAATATCTCAACATCTACAAGAGATAGCTGACTTTCTGATAATGGCATTCGATAGAAGACATCAAGCTTAACAACTTTGCTTCTGATGCATTTTTCCTCTTGGCCTAATAGTTACGAAGTAAAATGCTTTTATAAGGAAACAGTGAAAATATCTATGATATTAATACCCTATTTAATAATCCCTATTAAGAGTATGTATGCATAATAATAGGGGTAGATATGATATACCCTTAATAGGGCTATATATAATATACCCCTAATAATCACCTGAGAGATGCTTTAATAAATTATGTGAAAATACCTGGATCTTATATATAGTTTTGGTGAGGTTAGGTTAGGTTAGGTTTAAATTTTTTGTTTTGCCAACGAAATTATTAGTCCTAGAGGAAACATTAATAGGGTAACAACAAACAAACGTTAAGCTTGAGGTGTTTTACCTATTGATATAATAGGCATCTCAAAAAAGGGGTACACCTTTGATTTTCAGTAAAAAATCATATTGTCTTAAATACCTCGAAAACTTTTGGTTTACAGGACATTTCTTTGAAAGAGTAAAGATAGAGCTTTAGCTTGGCTTTCTGATGAGCTATAGCAACATTAATTTGGAGTTTAAATAAGTGAGAAAAATGTATTGGTGTATTTTTGACATACTATTAAATATCTCAAAATCTACGAAAGATAATTGACCTGTGATAAATGGCATTCGATAGAACACATCAAGCTTAACAACTTTGCTTCTATGCATTTTTCCTCTAGAGCCTAATAGTTACGGAGTAAAATGTTTTTAAAAGATAACATACGAAATTTGCGGACATATTTGCGTTTGCGGAACATAAGAAAATAAGAAAGCTACAAGAGGCCGTGAGACCTACACGCGGTAGTTCCTGTAGGCACCACCTACAACGTAGTAGTTCCGCAGAAGTACTTCCCCAAAGGCAAATCCGCAAACATTTACACTTCTGCACCTCCGCAAACCAATTCGGACTTCCGCAATTTGTGGAAGTTGCGGTTTGCGGAAGTGTTTGCGGAAGTGCCCACCTCTGGACTGTGTGTGTGTGTGTGTGTGTGTGTGTTGTGTGTGAGAGTGTGTCAGGTGCACATTAGGCGCACATATATATACACTATTACTTCATAAATGAAGCGCCATCCTCATACATGAAACCATCTGTGATGCTTTGCGCTTACGCCATTATACACTCGCCCCGCGGCCGCCACCCAGACACTCATAACAGACCGCGGTGAGGAGGGTGGCGTGTGGGGGGAGGGGGAGGGGGTATGGCCTCATATTGAAAAAAAAAGGATAAAATAAAGTGTTGTGTCCAAAGTTCTTAATTGAAGCTGGATTTTTTTTTTACGTCCAGCAATTTGCATGTTCCAAATGAATAAACATTCGAAGTTTTTTTTCGGTGCCGTGGCAGATTACATTGGCAATGCAAATCCCTTCTGGTGTGGGTGGGTTTGTGAGCTTCTGGTGGAAGCCGCGCGTTGCCAGCCTCTTGGTCCTCACGGCTGGGCTGGAGACCCTCCTGGTGCCTCTAAGGGAATAATGTGTAACTTTGCAAACGTTCTTTCCCTTTCCCTTGGCTTACTACACACACACGTCAAGATACAAAAACAAAAATGTGAAATTTTCTCAAAAATATATCGGGCGATCTTAAGTTTTACCATGTCAATACGTTAATAACATACATAATACAATTCATTAATCAAATTTTGTGAGGTAGACTACAATAAATAATTTATAATAAGCAACAAGACTAACAATCCACCGTGGGTTGCTCTGAACACCTTCACTTATTCAACTGCCCATTGTTAATCATATGGAATTGTTTTGTGTTTCGACGAACAAATTATCGAGGAAATGTCTCCTTGTATAAAATTTAGGTGATTAAACAGTCTATACAGCACGCACGCCCACATAAAATGCACATTAATGCAGACACGACACAGACACAGACACGACACACACACACACACACACACACACACACCACACACACACACACACACACACACACACACACACACACACACACAACACACACACACACACACACACACACACACACACACACACACACACACACACACACACAATACACACACACACACACACACACACACACACAGCACACACACATCACACACACGACACACACACACACACACACCACAACACACCACAAGCCCACATCCACACACACACACACGGGTACCCGTAGGTAGTGTTAGCACGCTCGGTTCCACGAGAATCCCGGTCGTCCCGGCGGGGGAAATATGGGTGTTTCCTAAAACCCAAACCTGTCCACCCCGCGTGAAGGGTACCGGTGTCAGCGGGTTGACCCCTCCCGGAGTGGTGTTTCGGCCACACAGCACTAGGAATGATAAATGTTGATATGGAGACGGGGCCATACGAGCGTTGCTCTGGCCCTGTAAAATACAACTAGATGAATACAACTAGATGAATACACACACGAACGTAGAGACTAAAACTTGTATTTTCCCTGAAACTCCTTTATGATTTCACTGTCGTAAATGATGAATGAAGCCAAACCACGAACGAAGGCGAAACTGCATTATGCCCTCCCAGCGCCCTGCCATCCCCATTGTGAGACATTCGCCCTACCCTCCACCCTCCATAAGGACGCCTCTCGCTAAAATAGTGGATAGTTCGCTGATTTCGTCACCTCAACATTGTATCGCGTCGGTTGTAAAATGCTCGCAGAACCTGTAGAGGACGCGAGAAGCCATAAAGGCGATTTTTGGCAAAGAGCAATAATATTGGCCAAATGACTCCGGTCGGACCACCGTGACGAATCGCTACCCTAAGAGGAGGGACAACAGGTATTTTATTGTGTGAGGAGAGACTCGCAGATAATCCCGCGAGGCCTCAACCGGGAGACACAAGCAAGTTCTCGGCCAATGTATTTTTTTCCCTCTACCCATACAAGTTTTTTTCTCCCTTTTCCTGCCCTTTCCTGCCTTCTTTTCCGCGACGGTGATTCATAACCTTTACGATCGTCGAGTGTAGTTTTAGTCTTGCTTTGACTCCTGAGAAGGACGCCACATCTTCCCTTCTCTCTTCTCCTCCTCCTGCTCCTTCAGGTAAGTTGGCGCGCACACCATCTGTCCGAGGGTGAATGGACACTTCGTTACCATGTACAAGGCCTTTGTGTTTTTATTTACTCAGCCAGGAGCTAATGTTCCTCCTGAGTATGTTTGGGCTGACCAGTAACCGCTGTTTAGCATGTAGTGGCCCCCGTGTGTGTGTGGTGTGTGGTGTGTGTGTTGTGTGGTGTGTGTGTGTGTGTGTGTGTGTGTGTGTGTGTGTGTGTGGTGTGTGTGTGTGTGTGTGTGTGTGTGTGTGTGTGTGTGTGTGTGTGTTGTGTGTGTGTGGTGTGTGGTGTGTGTGTGTGTGTGTGTGTGTGTGTGTGTGTTGTGTGTGTGTGTGTGTGTGTGTGTGTGTGTGTGTGTGTGTGTGTGTGTGTGTGTGTGTGTGTGTGTGTGTGTGTGTGTGTGTGTGTGTGTGTGTGTGTTGTGTGTGTGTGTGTGTGTGTGTGTGTGTGTGTGTGTGTGTGTGTGTGTGTGTGTGTGTGTGTGTGTGTGTGTGTGTGTGTGTGTGTGTGTGTGTGTGTGTGTGTGTGTGTGTGTGTGTGTGTGTGTGTGTGTGTGTGGTGTGTGTGTGTGTGTGTGTGTGTTGTGTGTGTGTGTGTGTGTGTGTGTGTGTGTGTGTGTGTGGTGTTGTGTGTGTGTGTGGTGTGTGTGTGTGTGTGTGTTGTGTGTGTGTGTGGTGTTGTGTGTGTGTGTGTTTACCGAGGCAATATGTATATGTATACGTGCGTGCATGCATGAATTAAAGGCGTTCACAAGAAAACGAACCCAGAAAATGCGCCACAAACCGACAGTACTACGCCATTAAAGGAAAAAATAAATAATGGAATGAGCACCTTGTCGAATTCTCCTCCTGACGGGGTCGTTCGAAGAATCCACCAAGAAGAAAACAAAGAATGGACTGCAGCAGCATACCTTGTTTTGCTCAAATACGTCGACGGTGCAGGCTGTTTTCTGTCTCCCGTGGCATGAACGGTGAGGGAGAAAAAAACAAATAAGTTACCGCTCGGAACACCAAGAAAAATACAAAGTAAAGCGTGTGTTGCGGCAAACAAGCGAGGCCCCTCCAAACGGCCGTATTTGTGTTGGCCCAAGTGGCACATTTGAGGCTCACTACTGGGGTTCCTCTGCGCCGCTGACCCTTAACAGCCCCGGGACCCCCAAGCCTCGTTGCTGCGGCTCTTTTAACCCGCCACGGCACGCATGTCAATTAGTTCTTATTACGACACCCTTTTACCTCGCTCGCTACTCGACGGCAATTAACTATACGTTTTTATTTCTTAATGACCCACCTTGCTATTACCACCTTTTACTTATTCATGCGGCATGGGTTACGGGTGACGCTGGTGAGGAACTCGCTCGTTACGTCAAGATATCGGTAATTAATCTCACCCTTAAAATTTACGAGTGCATGAAAAGTATTGTTTGATGTCCCATTAATTATTTTACGAACTAAATGTGAAAAGAATCGGTCAACGTTATGGATGTGATTAACAATAAGTCTTAATAAGGGATTCTTGTTTTATTTATGGGCTTATTTAACTCAAAAAGTCAGGATCAGGACAAGAACTTCTTTCCTGTCTCCTCATCTCATCTCTCTCTTCCTCTCTAAAAGACTCGTCAACGTCTCTGTCGTTCTCTATCTCTCATAGGATCTCTCTCTCTCTCATCTCTCTGCTCTCTCTCTACTCAATCGTCCTCTCTCTCCTCTCTCCTTCCTCTCTCTCTCTCTCTCTCTCTCTCTCTCTCTCTCTCTCTCTCTCTCTCTCTCCTCTCTCCTCTCTCTCTCTCTCTCTCCTCCTCTCTCTCTCTCTCTCTCTCTCTCTCTCTCTCTCTCTCTCTCTCTCTCTCTCTCTCTCTCTCGCACAAATGCAGAAAATACATACAGGAAGACGTTAGAATAACACAAAGAAGCATAGTTTCCCCCTTAGCAATATAGATGCCTGAAATGGACTAGAAAAAGAGATGCTAGCCGCTAAAAGGGTGCGCCAATTCAAGGAAAAAGCGTATATATATATAAATACGGAGACAGGACCATACGTGCATTGCTCAGGTAATGTATGGAAAACTAGGCAAACTCACATGTATATTTATGTACGTTAATCGGATTCCATTTATATATTCCCTCTTGTCAACAACGCGGCAGTATAAAGTCTACAGATTTCGTATTTAAAAGCGAAGGTGTGATTAACAGGCACAGGTGGTTCAAGGCTGGCCCGGGACCCTTGGGTGTACCTATACCACGCTGACGCCCCCTCGAGCCTCGCCAGGGAAAACTCCGTCCCACCTTCTTTCGTCTGGCCAGCGTCGTGTCGCCCGCACTACACTCTTACGGTGATCTAATGGCTCCTTGGTGGACCCTGTATTAACATGAGCTCTATGGAAGGGTCGGGTAGCGTCAGTGATCCCCTGTTAACTTCCCGTCGGCCAAGCAGGGAGCTCAAGCTGGAAATTTGTGTTTATAAGATGAGCTTCCCTGAAACACAACCGGGAAGCGGGCGGACCTGGCAATCGCCTCGCAATATACGCTGATTAAATTCCTTATCGCCTGAATTTTCGTCCAGGGGAATCTTCCAAGATCGACTGGAAGCTAATTTAAGGCTCTGAGGAGTTTCTCGGGAGTGGAAAATTGGTTGTGAAAATGTATAGAAGATGCAAAAAAGCACCTCCACGCCTTCTCAGTGTCCATAACACCTTCTTCTTCACGAGCTCATCCAACGGAGAACACAACCATCGCATACCATTAGCATACCATCAGTGCCAGCTTCATATAAATATATAAAACTTTCTTCTATAAAATGGCATAAAAAGTTACCTTCACTTTACTTTACATCTCATGAAAAGACAACCGTAGTAATTACAGGTGTGAGGCATGAGTCTGGTCCCATAACACCCGCCAAAAACAAGTAATCTCTTAAGGTTAAAACCACATCAAGCCCCAGATCTGGCCATGACAGGGACGCCAAGAGGCCGACTAAGGTCTGCCGGACGGTCTGGAGCCGATGTAACCAGACCGAACTATGATCTTCCTCTCACCTTTAAGAAGAGCGGCGCGTGGGGCTCGGCTTCTCCTGGCTGGCGGGCGAGAGTCGAACCTGTTGGGGGAAAGCCGGGGGGAGGCAGGTTATACAACAAGCCATTGCACCACGCGTCCCAGCAGCTCAATAAGGGACACGGTAAAAATAAAAACAGGGACCAAAAAAACATGGAGCAATTTCAGCCTCGCAATAATTCAACATTTCATGACAAAAATATGAACTCAAGAGTAAATGAAAAATAGTAACAGGCTGGAACAATAACTAATATTACACATGAAGCCACAACAAAAAAATATGGTTGGATAAATAATTACGTCTTGATTTCGTGTGATGTCAAGGTGAGGTTAATTGATGGTTAAGGTACAATGCTACGCGATACACAGCGACCATCAAAACTTTACGAGCCCATAAAACTCACCAATTGTGTAATCTGTGTGTGTGTGTGTGTGTGTGTGTGTGTGTGTGTGTGTGTGTGTGTGTGTGTGTGTGTGTGTGTGTGTGTGTGTGTGTGTGTGTGTGTGTGTGTGTGTGTGTGTGTGCGCGTGTGTGCGTGTGCGTGTGCGTGTGCGTGTGCGTGTGCGTGTGCATGTGCGTGTGCTGTGCATGTGCGTGTGCTGAAAAAAATATTGAGAGAGAGAGAGAGAGAGAGAGAGAGAGAGAGAGAGAGAGAGAGAGAGAGAGAGAGAGAGAGAGAGAGAGAGAGAGAGAGAGAGAGAGAGAGAGAGAGAGAGAGAGAGAGACTTAAGACAGACAGAGCGAGAGACACACAGACACACAGACAAGAGAATACACATATAGAAAAAAAAATAAGATATGAACAGGGAGAAGAAAATGAATGGAGAAAAGAAAATGAAGAGACATGGAAGAAAAAGGATAGAAGGTTAAGACAAAAACACCCCCAAAAATGTAACAAGACACCCCACCCCCTTTCTACACCACCTCTTCCCCTTCCTACTCAACAAGGGCCGTTCACCTCCACCCTATACCCATCCAGTCCATCACCTACGCTTCACCTACAACCCAGTAAGACACATGAGCCGAGTGATAAGCCGCCAGTATAACACGCGAGCATCCATCTCCTGCAAGGGTGTGGCGGACAACCAGCGGACAACCAACCCTGAGTCGTTCCTTTTTCTGTCCCTCGCCACTCGCCTTTGCCCTCTCCCTGCCACCCTTCCTCCCAGATGCGCCACCCACCTCCCTCACTCTCTAAGCGACAGTTTGGAGTTCATCACGCAGTGTATAGCGAAGGGGGAGCGTCACAGGGGCCGGCGTGCCACTTCGCGATGCTGGGAATGTTGTAATGAGTGCCAACAGTATGTGGCTCGCTCTTCCCACCCTCCTCCCCGGCACCTCTCTCTCTCTCTCTCTCTCTCTCTCTCTCTCTCTCTCTCTCTCTCTCTCTCTTCTCTCTCTCTCTCTCTCTCTCTCTCTCTCTCTCTCTCTCTCTCTCTCTCTCTCTCTCTTCTCTCTCTCTCTCTCTCTCTCCTCTCTCTCCTCTCTCTCTCTCTCTCTCTCTCTCTCTCTCTCTCTCTCTCTCTCTCTCTCTCTCTCTTCTCTCTCTCTCTCTCTCTCTCTCTCTCTCTCCTCTCTCTCTCTCTCTTCTCTCTCTTCTCTGCTTCCCTCTTTCTCCCCTCAGGATGAAGCGTCCCTCCTAGTCCCTTTCCTCTCTCCTCTCTCCATCCACCAAACAACCCTGTCCCCATTTCTTCTCTTCCTTTCACTCTCTACAGTCACTTTTATTTTCTGGTCTCTTTAGTTTATTCCATAATGTCGCGGGCCTTTTTTTGGTCTGCCATGTATTTATGACCCTCAGGCCGCAAAATCGTAAAAATCTAGGTTTATATGCATTTTTAGTAACAGAACTTTCGGAAAACTCTAAAGAAGGTATTTTTATGCGTAGTACTTAGTCGTATATTAAAGGAGCCATTCTTCCTTTCAACGTATATTATGCGTGAGCACTAAAAGTTGTGTTAGAAGAATAGAAAGACAGGGGGTTTATACCATGAATAATGTGAGCTATAGCAAGGTATAACGTATATCTTGAGAAACCTGACGGGTCGCACGCAGACACACACAGACGCACCACCACCACCACCACTACTACCTCAGCCGCCTCACCGCCTTCGGGATCACGATACAAGACGCTCCTTAAAGAGAGTGCAGAAGGACACTCCCTCCATCCGCCCTTCTCGCAGCCACTTGAGTTAATGCAACATAAACCACCCTTGAGACCGCCTTTTAGACTCTGCTTGACGGCTCTGTCCCCGCCCTTAACGATCGATTCTTAAGACAAAAAAGTGGTATAAAAAAAGAGGGAAAACCGATACATTACTGTTTTATTCTTGTTGCTACGTTTGAGGTAGATAATAACACGTTGAAAAGGAACATTTTGTGACAGACAAAAATAATCTAGTCTGACTTGACATGAGAGAGAGAGAGAGAGAAGAGAAGAGAGAGGAGAGAGAGAGAGAGAGAGAGACGAGAGAGAGAAGAGAGAGATGAGATGAGATGAGAGAGAGAGAGAGAGAGAGAGAGAGAGAGAGAGAGAGAGAGAGAGAGAGAGAGAGAGAGAGAGGAGAGAGAGAAGAGGAGAGAGAGGAGAGAGAGAGAGAGAAGAGAGAGAGAGAGAGAGAGAGAGAGAGAGAGAGAGAGAGAGAGAGAGAGAGAGAGAGAGAGAGACGAGAGAGAGAGAGAGAGAAATGCGAAGAGGAAAGCGGATAGGAAAACATACAAACTGATATGAGAGGGTGTTGTCGAACGGAAATGGGAAAAGGAAGATGAGTAGGATGGCGGAAACAGCGAATAATGATACAAATTTACACCCATTTACGATATGAAGTAACACATTTTGTAAGCCATTGGAAGAGGGAAATATCAACATTAAATATAAGTGACCCAAACAGATCTAATAACTACCCGATGATAAGAAAAAAAATATACGTAAGTTTGGAAAAAAAATCTGTGATATTTGATCAAACAAGGAAGGAAAGAATACGGTCAAATATATATTGGATGTGGAGGAAGAGAGAGGATACAAAGAGATAGAGAGACAGAGATAGGCAAAGGTTGATAAAAGGAAAGGGGAGAGAAGAGTATATAATAAAGGGAATGAGAGGAAATGATATAGAAAAAGGAGAGAGGGCAGCAAGGAGCAAGGAGAAACATATTCGAAAAATCTAAACAAAAAGCAAATTATGAAACAAGGGGAAAGCAAAGGCATGAAAAGGGGGCATGTAAATTAAACGAACATGAGAAAAAGAGAGAGAGAGAGAAAGAGAGAAGAGAGAGAGAGAGAGAGAGAGAGAGAGGAGAGGAGAGGAGAGCGAGACGAGACGAGAGGAGAGCGAGAGCGAGAGAGAGAGCGAGACGAGAGGAGAGCGAGAGGAGAGGAGAGGGGAGGAGAGGGGCGAGAGCAGAGGAGAGGAGAGGAGAGGGGAGACGAGAGAGGAGAGAGAGAGAGAGCGAAGGAGAGAGAGAGAGAGAGAGAGAGAGCGAGAGCGAGAGAGCGAGAGAGCGAGAGAGAGAGCGAGAGAGAGAGAGAGAGAGCGAGAGAGAGAGAAGAGAGAGAGAAAGAGCTGCAAGGGGAGAAAGAGAGGAGAGTCAGAGAAGAAAAAAGCAGGAGAAAGAGGCAAACGGCCAAAATCGGGATTAGCAAAGATGGATGTTACAAATATTAATTTGGTGAAACTGATGCCCATTACAGAGGCAGAGAAGGCTTCTTTAGTGGCAAGATCGGCAACACCTCCTCCTCTTCCTCCTCCTCCTCCTCTTCCTCTTCTTCCTCCTCCTCTCTCCTCTTCCTCCCCTTCCTCCTCTTCCTCCTCTTCCTCCTCTCGCGCCATCTTGAACCTTGTTACTTTAAACCTTCGTATCACTGTTCTCAATGTTTTTTCTTCATGTTTTATGGTTTACAACTACTAATACTACTAATATAATACAACTACTATCATTATCCATCATCACATCATCACACTTTATCGTCATCGACACTTTTACCTACATGACTTATATTACTCCTGATTGTATGACTGCTATATCGTTACAATCACTACTTTATTGCTAATGGTATTGCTCGTATAGCTGTTCCTAGTGTTATGACTATTACCGAGGCTTCTGCTACCATTGTAATTACTGCTACTACTACTGTTATTACTACTATTACTTCTAGCATCGGTATCATCCTAACAGCTGTACATGTAATTTTTCTCCTCCTTATATTACATTTTGCCTTTCTTAACCCTTCCTTCGTTCTTTCTTTTTACTCTTGAGCGGCTGCAGAAGCTACACCTGCTTCAAAAATGTTATACACTCCTCCTCTTCTCTGTTAAGACGCTTTTCTTCTGTGCATTTCTTCCACCCTCTCCCTTTGTGCATTATGGATTACAACGACGTCGCGAGTTTGTGGAGATGACTCTTAATTCTAGTGTTGCGAGGGAGCGTGGCGTCAGGTATGAGGAAGGGTAGTGGGTGAGAGTGTGTGGTGGGGGACATGGATGGTCCTGGGTGGGGTGAGGGCCTGGATGAAGTGAGTGTGTGGTGGGGGCATGGATGGTCCTGAGTGGGGTGAGGGCCTGGATGAAGTGAGTGTGTGGTGGGGGCATGGATGGTCCTGGGTGGGGTGAGGGCCTGGATGAGGTGAGAGTGTGTGGTGGGGGCATGGATGGTCCTGAGTGGGGTGAGGGCCTGGATGAGGTGAGTGTGTGTGGTGGGGGCATGGATGGTCCTGGGTGGGGTGAGGGCCTGGATGAGGTGAGAGCGCTAGGGGGGTGAGAGTATGGCTGGGACGAGGAAGTGTGTTGGGTGAGGAGGGATGGCGGTAGGCTAAGGGAAGGGGGTGAGTGAGGAACCGTGGGGGGATCGGGTAAGGGTGGCGGGTGAGGAAGGGTTTGGGTTCCAACGCTATAGTGGTACAGGGAGGGTTGGGGAATGGGGGGAGGTTGTGAAGCTTGCGTTGGGGGAATTCTAATGAGTTTCTTGCCGGTGGGGGCCAAGTAGCAATGAAGCGGCAGCGGCGGGCATGAAGCCATCACTCAACCGGAGAAGCTCGCAAAAACAAGATGTTACATTGCCTTGGAGCCGCACCACGCCCCGCCTTGCCCATCCCTCCTGTCATGACCCACCGATGCACGAGATGAAAACATTATATTTATGTCCTGAGGTATCCCTGTAGCCTCCATATGTATGCATCATGCTATTACACATATGCGTACGTGCAGTATACCAGTGTTCATTATCATACTGTCTCTGCTTTTAAAATATTTCCACATCCTTCATCTTTCAACACCAGACTTCGTGGAATTTCTAATTGTGGATTTTGTCAAGGCAACGCAAATGGTGGCTCTGTCTGGGGGCGTGACGGCCGCACATGCCGACCACATGTTCCCGCCGCCTGCACCGACACCCGCCTCCCCCTGGGCCACGCATTTCCTCTCATCACTTTAAATGCGCGTGTAGCTGTGTATCTGAATCCGGCGCCGGTGGGTGATGGAGGTTATGATGAAGGTGGTGATGATGAAGGTGGTGATGGGGAAGGTGGTGATGATGAAGGTGGTAATGGTAAAAGTGGTCATGATTAAGGTGGTGAAGGCGGTGATGATGATGTGGTGATGATGATGGTGGTGTGATGATGGTGATGATGGTGGTGATCGTGATGGTGGTAATGATGAAGGTGGTAATGATGAAGGTGGTGATGGTGGTAATGACAGCGGTAACAGTCGTTATAATGACATGTGGTGAAGATGAAGGTAGGAATATTTATGTCATCATGAAGATCATTGTGTGAAGCTGATGAATGTTACATATAATAAAGAAAAACTAAATCCACTTATCAGCTTCATTATTGTATGGTCTCTTTAATTATAAGATCTTAAAGTTCATACGGTTGGCAGCGCTGACTGGCTATCGACCCTCCTCCTCACAAACATTAACACCACCGTATATAAAAGTATAGTCTTTGATTGGCCCCTGCATTAGTTAAAGTGAAATTAATGACGGAGTATTATAAGAAGGCTAACTATAGTATAATAAACAAGGATAACATACCTATTATGACCGTGAATACAGGGACGACAGGCAGCAGCCACCAGCCTCACCAGACACCGGCGAGGGTCTGGCGGCCTCTCATGCACGTGAAGCTGCGGAGAAGAATCAAATCTCTGCTTCGAATTAACTCGAATACAAAACAATCAGAGTAGGTGATTGAGTATGTTTGAAAACTACATTAGATACAATATCCTTGCTTTCAATTGCAAGACCTTTTGTTTTTATGTTCTGTTGAAGATTAAGTGTATCCATGAAATAATGTTTTGCTCCCATATTACATTCGAACGCTTCGGAGATCTGCCTGAAGCACTTGGAGGTTCACTTGAATAGCTAATTGCTTGTTGGCTAGTTTGATAGTTACATCATGGCGACCACAAATGCACATATACGCACGCACACACACACACACACACACACACACACACACACACACATACACACACACACACACACACACACACACACACACGAGCTTGACTCAATTATGTAAAAATACAATTAGGTATCAACACACACACACACACACACACACACACACACACACACACACACACGCTCGCGCGCGCGCACACACAGTACTTCATTAGTAGAGTTAATAAATAAAACTGCCCCGTTGTATTATTTGTTGTTTAGGCGTCTCTACACCCACCGATCGACTCATTTTGCCAAAAACTCGCTTGATTTAACACGCCAAAAGTAGCAACTATAAGGAGACAGTATTACAATATCTTATTTTCATATCATATTTTTGATAATTTTTTGGCAGTGACAAGAATAGATGGGTGAAATGATGAAGAAAATTAATGATGATGATGATATATGAAAAAAACCCAACAGAAATACACATCCCTAAGTCTCTTTCTTTTCCTCGCTGCTTCTTATCTTTTTCCCTTCGTGTTTCCTTTCACTTGGTATTCCAAAGCGTTCTTCACCTCATACGCCACTTACCTCCTGAAAAATGCAGAATGTCATCCCAGCCAGCGGAATCTCCCTCCTCTCCTCACCATTCTTTACTCCTCGCACTTCAAGACTCCTATTCTCTTGCCTTCCTCTCGAGTCTTCTTTCATCACTTCATGTTTTTAGTTTCTGATTAATGTATACTAAGCTAGCCTGATTTTTTTGGTTCCAATATGGCTGTGGCAAGTAATCATTCCCACAAAATGTATTGATTATTTCCAATTATATAATTTTCTGACAGTTTTCTTAATTAATATCGCGATTACTCCCTTGCCTTGATTCTGATAATGAATAACACCTTATTCATCACCACTTTCTTCGTTACCTCACACATTTCTATTTGCAATTATCAGTTTGTCGTTGGCACTTTTGTTACATTCATCAGCGGAACTACTCAGAATTTTCTCTTGATTAGCGCAATTTTGTCATCTCAATAATCATTTGGATTCATTAACAGAATGTCCACCAAGCTTTCTTCTGAAGTCATTATCAACATTACTCAGAATTACCATCATTCTCTTCCATGGTGTAACATTTTTCGTCCACCTCATCATCGGTCTGCATCACCATCACCACTTATCACTATTTACATCACCAAACACTATAGAATCATCACCCAATGGCTCTATACAATCGCTGATAGTCTACATATAGTTAATTTACATCATCATCTGTACTCGTATGTTCATCATCAGCCATGCATCATCAGAATGTATCGCAATCACAGTCAGTACTCTCACTCTTCACGTCACTATCATCAGACTACCTAACGATCACTATCACCCTTAGGCCTAAACTGGTACTTCTTCTCTCGTTCTACCTCGTGTACCTGCCGCAGACTCATCCCAGCGTCCTCTATGCAAGCTTCACCTTTATCAAATCAATAATTCATCTATGTATAATCGGCCTCGTCGCTACCTCGCTACCCACGCACTGAGTCGGATAATTGGAGAGTTGCCGAGGCAGTGGCGATGGTGTGGGGGCGAGCTACAATAATAAGAGGGAATAAGAGGTGATAATAAGAGGAGAATAAGACATCATGATGGGAAGGATATCATACGAAGCTGGTGAGACATACGCTTTGATGTAATGACTAAGTGAAAAAGAAGTACTCTGGTATATGTAGGAGCAGGATATCGATTTAAAAACGAAAGAGTATTTTTTAATGTAAAGATACACTGTTGGTGACTTAATTAGGATACTTTGTAACCGAACGCGGCGAGTCTTAAGAGCGTGGTGTAAGGGAACAAGGGGCACTGTGTTCGAGAGAGAAAGGAGGGAGGGCGAAGAAATTTGAGGGAGCTACTTAGGTTCCGAACTGCTGACGGCATCCATTTAGCTATCAAATTTATAAAGACAGTTTTTCTTCCCCTCATTCGATAACAGCGATAATGCACATGGTTGGAAAGTAAAGTGGTAGAGGAAAGAAAATGAAGAGAAGAAAAGATGTGCTGTATTATATATATATATATATATGAGAGAGAGAGAGAGAGAGAGAGAGAGAGAGAGAGAGAGAGAGAGAGAGAGAGAGGAGAGAGAGAGAGAGAGAGAGAGAGAGAGAGAGAGAGAGAGAGAGAGAGAGAGAGAGAGAGAGAGAGAATGGGAAAACAGGGAGGGGCTTGGGACAGAGGTAAAGGAAGGACAGTGGAGTATTGGGAGGTCTGGCGGGAAGAAGGGCGGAAGGAAAGACGAGAGGCGAGGATGGGAGGGAGGGAGGGAGGGACAGAAGACAGGGAACACGACAAGAAGAGAGGAAGGGAGGGTGTGGGGACCTAGGAGTGGTGGGGGTACTAGGACAGGGCTGAAGTCTTCTTGGCCACCGCTCAGCTCAGTGGAAAGGTCATAATGGCCAGGAGGATGAGGCCAGACTAGCGGCGGAGAGTGTAAGGGGTGGGCACAACGAGAGGGAAGGAGACGTATGCTGTAGGGAGAATGGCGCGCCTGACGAGCCTGAATGGGAAGCTAGTGGTGAGGATGATTGAGGGAGAATGACGTATCATATGCTCAGTCAGTGGCTGATGGAGGAAGGAAAAAATAGTTTCTCACCTAAGACGAAGAGAGGGTAAGGGTGGAGTCCTGGGTGGGTATAGGAGGGTATAGGGTGGAGGGGCCTTAGGAGTCCTGCCAGGGAGTTCCGGGATCAGGGGAGGAAGGACCAGGGTAGGATTTGTCCGTCTTTGAAGTGACGGGAGGAAATAGTTTAATGCTATCTAACGGCAACCTTTGGCCTGTGTGTGTGTGTGTGTGTGTGTGTGTGTGTGTGTGTGTGTGTGTGTGTGTGTGTGTGTGTGTGTGTGTGTGTGTGTGTGTGTGTGTGTATTCCTCATAAAGTCATGAAGTGTTTCAATGGATTTCTCACATCAAATATCGACGCTGAGTATAAAAGTATGTTTCTTTACCAAATATTAATAGCAATCTTTATTTTCTTGCCAAAATTACCTAATGGAGCTGGAACAATTCTTCAAGATCAAATAAATAGAGGGTAACAGGATATAGATAGAAGGATAAAAGAGGATAAAAGGCAGAGGGCTAATATGGGAAAACAGGCGTCAACTTAATGGAGATGAATAAAAATTAAACACACGACGCGGCAAACACGCACACAAAGGTTGGACAAGAACTGCGACATAAAAGCAAACACAACAATGGAAGGAAGAGCCGGTAGGAGTCTATGTGTGTGTGTGTGTGTGTGTGTTGTGTGTGTGTGTGTGTGTGTGTGTGTGTGTGTGTGTGTATATGTGTGGATGAGGATGGGTGATGAGTGGTGAGAGAGAGTAGAGAGAGAGAGAGAGAGAGAGAGAGAGAGAGAGAGAGAAAGAGAGAGAGAGAGTATGTATGTGAGAAAGAGAGAGAGGAAACAAAATGGCCACACGTTAAAAGCAACGACAATTAATTTTGCTTTTTACGAGATAACATTTGTTTTAAGCTGAAGGTGGAAAGCGGACCATTCTCTTCGAAATTTAAAGGCAAGCAAGAAGGTACAGGAGAAAAAGAAAAAAACTCGTATATGGGCAAAAAGAAAACTACATGTACTTTCAAAAACATGATATACACATATGAAAAAATCGATTAGGAATTATTTATGTACCCGTAAGTCTTTTTTCTACAACAAGGTGTAAGACAATACGGGTGAGGATATCGTTTTCCGGTGATAACTCTGCATCTTCTGTCATACCTTTCATAGTGTTGCAGGAGGAGGAGCAGGCCAATACGGTTCCGCGTCGCCACAGCCACATAAGTTACAGCATTGGATCGCCTGTAGTTTTCCCGGGACGCCCCTCTAGGGATGTCGACTCCCTAAATCATGGGGTCGAGTTTGCCTTTTGGTGACGGTTTTCATCAGGCGCAGCTCTTTTTATGGGTCACTTTTCATTTGTTCTGTGGACGTCATCGCCACAACTCACGGTTCTTAGGGAGACGTATGTTGGGAGCTAAAGTGGCGCCAATCTGCCGGACTTTATTCTCTAAATACATTTGATAGAAACTGTTCGATTTGTTTTTCGTCTCTCGAGTACATAAATTATTGTTGTCAGACAGTGAGCGTCCTATGAAAACCAGAAAGCTTCGGATGGAGACGAGAATTATACGACATTTAAAAAAAAAAATCTTGGTTTATGTGATGGACCGTGGAACAGAACAGTCAGTAGTATTAGAAAAAAAAGTTTGTTAAATATGCGCAGAGGTAATAAAACTAAATTGACGAAACATAATACTTGTCAAAATATCAATGGTAAACAGGAAAAGATAGCATGGTATTAGACGTGTTAATTATGTATCTTATCAGAAATGCAGTGATTAAATAAAAACTGAGAGAAAAATATTATGAGTATTGCTTGAAGTATTAACCTAGATATGACTTGGATATGATATGGAAGGGTTAGAGTAACTTAAAGAACGTGATGGTGGTGGTTGTGGTTAAGGTGGTGGTGGTGGGAAAGGTATTGGAGGGGGGACAGGAGGGGGCTTAGTGGGAGACGGGCAGTTAACAATGACAGTAATGGTCTCGCTATGGCCCGGAAGAATTTATTAAACGGTTATTTTCTAGGTGATTCGAAACACTGCATAGCTTGGCGGAGGCGGCGGAGGGTCGAGGACGGGCCTTCGCTAGCACCTTTATGCATAGTGTTACTGCCATGAGAGGCGGGGTGGCGCGCGTACCTTGTCGGCGCGGGACAAGCTGAGGATCGGGTTGCGCCATTAAGAATACACGACTCATACCTCCGTCACGTTACTCAGCTCAGTTTACATTTGAACTCAGCACAGAGTATTGGTATTTGCTACAAGGCCCAGAACTCTTTTTTCTTGAAGTTATATTTTCATCTATGTATCTATCTATTTGTTTTGATCTATCTATCGGGCTACATGACAGGCCCGAACGCTTATATATAAAGTTATATTTTCATGTATTTGTCTATCTATTTGTTTTTATATATCTATCCATCTATTCATAGTATAGTATTCATAGTATGTACACTCTCAGAAATGGGGGTAGAATTAAGGTTAGAAGGGGGTTAGTATTAAGGGTAGAATTGTTACATCGCACCATCACTACCCTTTTTAAACCCTATGTCCAGGCTGGAGGGTAGATGCTGCCGATTATATCCTTCATCTACCCTTTATCTACCCTTTTTAGACGAGAGGGTTGGAAAAGGGTATATTTGCATCGATCCGAAAGGGTATATTTGTAAGGGTAGAAAAAGGGTAGCAGTATGTCATCACTACAAATACCCTTTTTCTACCCTTTTCCTACCCTTTTTTTCTAGGAGTGTATGTACAAAAATACATACACGTTGTCTTTCTATTACTTAATAGATGGGTTATTTCGATATATCCTTTTAGATAACCTTTCCTTGGAAAAAGAATAAGAGAAAACCCGCTACATATCTAATTATTATACGTTATACACCTATATATAATACCCATAATACATTAGATACCCATAACACCTGTCCTTTTACTGCCTATCTTACCTGGATCACCGCATGCCCCACCACCTTTACTGCTATACCTGTCCCAGATTAACCTTCACCCTAACCTACCACATGTGTTCCTGCCTCAATGTGCCGCCTACCTGTGCTGTTAATAATAGTCTCCACTCGCCCACCTTTCCTCACCTACCTCCTTCACTCACACCTTTGTTACTTATCACACATCGAGTCCACCAAGTTCGTCCTGGCGTGGTGGCGCTTTGTATAGTCAATAACCTTGTAGTTGGTACTTGCAAAGTGTCTAGATAGGATCAAAGTATCTTATCTTATACTTATCACACATCTTCAGTTACCTCACCTGAAAAACCCCCCAGAAATTAAGAATATTTAAAACAACTCAAAGGAACGACGATGATAATCAAACTAATTATGTACTGTACTTAACCTAACCTAACCTATCCTAACCTATCCTAACCTATCCTATCCTAACCTAGCCTAACCTAACCTAACCTAACCTAACCTAACCTAGCCTAACCTAACCTAACCTAACCTAACCTAACCTAACCTAACCTAACCTAACCTAACCTAACCTAAAATTACAGACAACAACAAAAACTAACTTAATATTTGATAATGAAGGGAAAGCAATGAGGTAGACGTCACCTAAATAATGAATAATGAGAAAACCATAATACCATTCCAAGCCACCAAATTACACCAGCTCGCCTCTTGCCTTTATCACGCACGGTATTAATTACGTTTGCCCAACCTCGCTAATGTCCTCCGCGGGAATTTAAATAACAAGATACGATGCTGGAGGCAAGACACAATTTACATATTATTATCCTCTCGGCCACAAGCCCTCTGCCCCGCCCTCCCCACAGGCACGTAGCCTCTTAACACAGCGAGAATTAAAGTCTTTCTAACGCCCGTCCACGTATCTTCTCACCTCCCTGTCTATCTTTTCTTCGTGTGTTTGCCTCCCTTTGTTCTGCTCCTTCGTCTCTCTCTATCTATGTATGTCTGCCTGTCTACGTCTGTCTGCCTGTCTATGTGTGTATACCTGTCTATGTATGTCTGCCTGTCTACGTCTGTCTGCCTGTCTATGTGTGTATACCTATCTATGTATGTCTGCCTGTCTACGCTGTTGCCTGCCTTTTGTACTTATGTAGTTGTTATACCTGTCCTATTGTATGTCTGCCTGTCTACGCATGTCTGCCTGTCTATGTGTGTATACCTGTCTATGTATGTCTGATGTCTGCCTGTCCTTCTGTATTTTTTAATGAGCGTGAAGAATATTGATTAATATTAAATGCTATGTATACGAAATAGTAACGACGAAAAAAAGTTTAAAAGTACATAAACAAGATGCGTAATTTATCATTAATAGTAATATAGTGATATGCTGCAAGGAAATGGAAACAAATAAAATAAAGGATAACCTGGTAATGCATATATCACAATAAATAATGCATCATCCCAAAACAACAAACAAAAGAAAAGCGTATACAAACAATTACTAAAACCTCAATAACAAAACAAATTTGATATAATTCTCAACGCAAAAAAAAATATACATAATGAAAACAACCAAACTCAAGTGACACGTACAGACAACACGAAAAAGAAAAGCAATTAAAGTGAAGAAAAGAAGCCGAAAGAATAACAGCAACAACGACAACAGCAGCATCTTCATGTCGCGAGGCCCGGAGGCAAAACACGACAAGGCAACATTGGCAGAGACGTGAGGAGCCGAAAGTTGGACAGAGTTCCTTCAGGCTAATTACTGCACCTAATGGCAGGGGAAACCTTGTCCTCCCGCACTCACAAGGAAAACACGCATATTTCATACCGCCAAACATATTTTTCTGCTTTTCCTGCTTTGTCTAGTGCAAGTAATTCTAGACATGCAAGTAAATACACTAGACATTTGTAAGATTTCAAAACATGTGTATTCATTAGACTTCGAGAGTTTGCGTTTCTTTCTTTATCTGTGTCTACGTTCTTCCTATATTTAGTGGAATCTTATTATTGTATTACTTGTGCACGTATACAATGAGAATTAAGTGTATTTAAGTGTTGCAATGGACTGTATAAGTATATCAAGTTTCAAAGACAGCGGGATCTTAATGCCATATACTTTTTAAGGGCGAGAAGAGCGTTTAGAGAAACTTTATCCAAGACAATTAAACTCTCGATCGACCGACGAAGTTCATTGCCTCTTCTTCTCCTTCTCCTCCTTCTGAACCTTATCCCATCTCTTGTCGAAAAAAATAGATGCATATTCTAGTTTGTAGTGTCGACTTTTTCCTTCTAATAACATCTATGTGCATTGAGTTTACTTAATTTCATGATGTATTATAATCTAGTATTCACATTTTATTTTTTCTCTTGTCTAACTCTGTATATATTTATGGCTAACTAGGAAGATCATAACCATCCAAAATTGTTGCTTTAAGTTTTTCTTTATCTCTGCTTCTCTTTTTGCTTATTTATCTCCCTATCCTGTGCTAAAAACACACACCTCTCTCTTATTTACACATCCTTCCAACCGAGGTCAGGAAAACACAATCCAGACACCCTCAAAACCCGCTCTTAACGCAGCCCTGACGAATGGAACGACGAGATACAAGTGGAAACGAAAATATACTAGTGGAATTTTTTTTTATATATGATTAAATTGTAGGAAACGAGTCTTAGAAAAGTTCTCCAAACTCCTGGTCTGGGAAGCGAGGAGGGAAGGGGAGGGAAGGGCAAGGCACAAAACTTGGGTAAGATACGATGCCCTTAATTAAGAACAACGCTATGCTAATGCCCAAAGTTAGGCGGGCTTAAATCGGACCGAAGTTGGTAATGGACGCCTGGGTGTGTTAATTATGAGGCTACTGCAGGGCGTCCGAGGGAGAGAAGGGCAGCTTATTGAGAACCACACACACACACACACACACACACACACACACACACACACACACACACACACACCACATATACACACACACACACACATACACACACACACACACACACACAGACACACACATACACACACACAAACACACACACACAAACTCTCTCTCTCTCCATCTCTCTCTCTCTCTCTCTCTCTCCTCTCTCTCTCTCTCTCTCTCTCTCTCTCTCTCTCTCTCTCTCTCTCTCTCTCTCTCTCTCTCTCTCTCCTCTCTCTCTCTCTCTCTCTCTCTCTCTCTCTCTCTCTCTCTCTCTCTCTCTCTCTCTCTCTTGGCTCCTTTTCATATCTTACTTCCGGTCTTCCTCCTTCACCTCGCCTCCCCTTCCCTCCTCTTCCCTCTCATGTGTTCCTCCTCTCTTCTATCTCTTGTCTGGTTTTCTCCATTCCTCTTATCTGCTTATACCTGCTTTCTTTGCGCCATTTTGGTCTTTCTGTTTGTATTTTTCTCTTTATATAAAATTTCGAAAATCATTCAATTTTTTACCAGTAGCTAATTTTATTTTCAGTTTTTCATTTGCAATGCTTTCTATTTGTTCATATTTTGTTGATGTTTTATAACTTTACTTGTATTTTGTATTATCTGTTCACAGTTTTCTAAGTACATATCAATTTATTTCTTACTGAAACAAATATATAACAACAAGAACAAAAAGAAAACGAAAAATAAGACTTTGAAAGAAAATGGAGGAGGAGTAGGAAGAAGAGGAGGATGAAGACAGGTACAGAGGGTAAAGGCCCGTCCAGACTAGGGCTCATGAGGCTGGCGGTGAGGCTGGCGGAGTTGAAAATCGAGGTTTTCAACACCGCGCGCGTCGTGCGGAGCGAATCCAACCCTTCCCGATTCGAGGGACGTGTTGTAGTTCCCCAGTGATGGTATTATCTGGTTCCCCAGTAGTTCCCCAGTGATGGTATTATCAAACTACCAGATGAATAAGATGATATTTAGGAAGACTGAACATACCATCATCTTCACGAGACATTACTGCGTGTCATGAATATAAATAAATTACAGTATACTATAGCAAGAATAAGATAATGATACCAAAGTGAAATAGTGCATAAAAAAAAATCCTCTCTCACCTTTTTTTATTCAACTCCTTGTTATTCATTTAATTTTGCTTGCATTGCATGTTTATTTACTGTCTCGGAAGCAACACACTTTTCCGATTCTGACGGTATATGATACGTCTCAATGCAAAAATATTAGGTGGTCAAAAATTGAAATGAACATCAATCAATCTTGTGACGGAGCGTCGCCTCCCTGCCATGGCGGTGAGGCACAGTCTGGACGCGCAGGTCGTATTTCAACACATCCACCAGCCTCACCGCCAGCCGCATGACCCCCAGTGTGCACAGGCCTTAAGGATAAATATAGAGCTCGTATAGCTATATGTTTTTTGAGTGCGGGCAACGATTCGTGTCGGGACCATCACGAGGTGTATAGGATGTGACACACACAGCAGGAGTATCAGACGTCCGTGACAGAAACCAACATAAGATAATACTACATCGCCTTTCGACTCATGCTAGGGGGAGTCCAATCCTTAATTTCGTTCCCTTAGAGTGGCATCATAGCTTTTCCAACCTTTGAAATAACACTCATAAAAGCAGTGACAAATGACAGTGAGTTCACGTTTTAACAACTCATCTGGTAACTGTGAAAAAAGGCTCTATTCACGGTATACATAAGATTCGGTTTCTTTATTACCTGTCATTACCTGAAGCCAGTCATGCAGGGATCACAACGTACAGACCAGACGTTCTCAGACGCTAAAATCAACCCCCCCACCCCCCTTTCAAGAAATACTACACAAAAAGATGCTTGATACATAGGGACCCAAGACCATTGTTTATCCTAAATAAGATATTCCACCCGTCGTTTCCTAGACACAGATTCGGGTAATTGAAGCCTCGCTATTTTCGGCGGGGAATAATCAGAGTACTTGTAATGATGAACACGCCTTCAGGGTGATATCTTTATCGGTGTTCTGTGAGACGGAAGGGGCAGGTGGTGTGAGGTGGCGAGGGTGTGTGTGAGGGGGCAGGGTCGAAGGGGAGGCGAGTGGGAGGGGTGTAGGGAGTGGCAGGGACTGATTGGCTGACGGTGAGGGTGAAGATGGTGGGCAGGGAGTAGGAAGGGTGGGTGGGTAGGTGGGAGGGAGTGACAGGGAAGGGAAGGAAGGCGGACAGGCTATTAGGTTAAAATGGCTCGATATGACCGTCAAGGGTATTATTTATATAGTTCATAGTGCAAGTTAAATGGCCATGTGTATACAGATTGGGGTACTACATATATCAGAAGAGGTAAGTGGTCTCTCACATCCTCTTGGTCTTTGGCTTACATATATACCTTCCCCAACACACTCACACACACACACACACACACACACACACACACAAACACACATACACACATGTTCTTCTCGTATCAAAAATATCGATGCTATAAGCAGACGTACATGACATTTTAGCACGAAACTTTCTGAACTATTACAAACGAGTCCGGACTTACTGTTTAGCCAAGTCACTTCATAAAAATATCGTTGAGATAAGGAGCAAAATAATTCACACAAAAAATACAGTAAATATACTTCCATATAAACAAACAAAAGTCCCCTGAGGCTAATTTATCGTCAATTATTTTAGGTCATGTAAGTCGATTCTGTTTACCTGATGGAGGGAGGAAAAAGGGAAGGGAGAGAATGGCTAAGAAAAAATAACGTTGGAGAAGGGTGAGGACGGGGGGGGGGGGGGTCAAAGGTCAACACTGATGGGTCAACAAGGCAACACCATTAATATGTGTTTATGACTATGTCACACGTGATGAACAAAACGAGAGTCGCGGGTGTCAAAAACAAGTTTTGCTGATTGACAAATGACTGAGCATCCACCAGAGCAATGTTAGTGCACCACTGCACAATAATCATTATTTTCTTACCTATTTTATGAAGTAATCATAATAATGGTTATATAAAAATTCAGTACTCAACTTTGTGCCTCTACTTATTTTTCCTGCAATGTTTTCTCTTCCCCGTCTCCAACCAACCATTAGCACCATCCCATCCCCTCTCTTAACACCACGACCCCCTCTCCCTCCCACCCACGCCCCCCGTCCCACGCCCCCACACGCAGCACAGGGACATCACTCATCATTACCGCAGCCAACTGAGTTACTCGCGAGACGAGGTCGACCTGAGGCACATGCTAATCTACTTCACCCCGAGAAAACTTGCAGGGAGACTTTTATTGTTGCGAGTCACCTCGTGAATATTTGATGGTTACCTCCCGACGCCGCCTCCTCAGTACTGTGGGCGGCCTCTCACGCTACCTCTACAGGCCACACTGTACTTTTCAACGTGTAATTCTGGTGTGTGTGACACCCATTACAGGAATTACTTTCTTCTTGGGGTTCATATGAATTTGGGGCTTCATACATATATATGTATAATTGTCCAAAGAATAAACCTCATGTTTTGTTTTTCTGCACTTGCGTTGGTTTTACGATGGAAGACTGTCAGGGTAACCCAGCAGACAGCAGTGACAGCCAGCACCTGCGTCTTACCGGAGGCTGGAGGGAAATAATATCTGCGACTACATTTGGTAACTACACGTCGTGTGGGGCTTTTATCGATCCAGGGCTTACGCCAATAACAAACCTCAAGGCCTGGTTAGGACCTCCGTTGTGGGCAGGAATGTGAGCCACAGACACTAAGACCGACGGTTCTGTGTTTCTCAGGCGAATTTCAAACGTATGAATCCCCTTGCAGCAGCACCTTGTTGCCCAGGAGAGCACTGTTAGTGGGTAGTTTGGAGGGATCGGCGACCTCGTGGACCAGGTAGACGGCGGGAACGACACAGGTGCAGATCATAAATGTTCCACGAACGGCGGGACAAACACCTGCAATGGACGGCCGCCCTGGAAAGTGTTTCTGGATACTTATCGCTGAGGGGCGCTGAGTTATGAAGTGCCGCTAGTGTCGGGTCGAGGTTGTGGTGGAGGTGTGGAGGTGGCGGAGGTTGTGGTGGAGGTTTGAAGGTGGCGGCGGTTGTGGTGGAGATATGGATGTGGCGGCGGTTGTGCTAAGAGCGGTTACAGGGTTGAGGAAACATCGCAATGGTTAAAGAAGAGAGTCTTTTCTCCCCCATTTCCACCATCACCCCATCACCATTACTCGTAGAAACATACAGGCACCATTCTAAACATAAACATCCAGTAGATTACTTTGATCATGAGGAGTAATACCACGGTAGACAACAACTACAGACAGCACTACACCCATGACCACATACTAAAGCCAGATAAGAGTCACGCTACGCAAATATCTCTCCTTAACTTCCTATGATTACCAATACCAGGTAGGTCAGAGAAAAATTACAGAGCTTACATCACGTCTACCAAGTACTCAAATTTTGGCAGCACGAAAACAGGGGTTGAAAGAGAAGCAATCATGTCATAACACGTGACGGGAGTAGCGAAGGTGCCGAGTTTATGAGAAGTTCACGCCTCCATTACTCGCGGCCACCTTCTGCCTCCCTCCGCCACCTCCATCGCTACTGTGCTCCCTCCTGCCGCCTCCAAACCCACTAATGGCTACAATTATCGAGATTATAACAGTCAGACCTGCTTGATTTGTATGAAGTGAGTCGCCGTTTTCATAGGCGTGAAGGGAGTTATGGCAGATTTTATCAAGGCAAAGTAGTAACGCAGCTGGATGGTGAGTTATATTTCGACGTTTAAATCAGTTTCTTTCTCATTTTCCTGCGGGTGGTGACGCTGCCAGGGTACGAACCATCGACTCAGCACATCGGAGGTACCAGCTAAACTTTACGTCCTTGCTGACATGGTTTATGGTACATTATATAGTGATTTTAATATGTAATCGAGTGAATCATGTAAAATATAAGTTAAGTGCAGTCTCCTCATTTACCAGCTTACTGTCTGTCCCACAAAATAAATAGATATGTTTGTATGTATGTTATGTCAACCTCATATATTGAAGTCCAGCGGGCGATCTAGTCACAAAACCAGCTCTGCTCAAAAAATGACGGAACATAATCATACACACGACTCTATGCATAAAGATATAACAACACAAAAAAACTCTTATATGCGAATACCATCCTTGTTTACAAACCATGATGTCGAGGCTTCACGTGAATTTCAAAACAATTTCAACAATTAGAGGAATTCAAATGATCTGATTTGCAGTAAAGTGTTGCACATACCTATCGAAAATATTCATCACTATAAATAAAATGCAAGGCTCGTGTGTTAAAAATGCCTGTGGAAGTGATTACAGCTTATGATCGAAACAACAATCTGCACTAAAAATATAAAAAAATAATAAGATACTTTGAAAAAATATATACGAGAGGAGTAAACATATAAGGAGACTCAGAATAAAAGAGAAACACATGAGAATAAAGGAGAGAGGGGAGGACGAAAAAGGGGAAAGGGGGCTGAGGGGAGGGAGAGAAAGGGTTCAGCCATAATCCGGTTGGAGCTGACACCTTCCTGCTATGAATA
>JACEEZ010022317.1:1535920-1555920 GCA_016584305.1 Chionoecetes opilio | reverse complement strand
AGGAACAACTACAGACAATGGTAGCGGCGGGGCTGGTTGGCGACGTGAACTTGCAAGGCGACCATTACCGGCAGCAGAATGGGACGCGGCAAAATTAGAGTTTCAATGTTTATGTGTTTATTGCGAGTCGCCTGAACTGCCCCAAACCGGCGAGTCAGGTCCAGAGGTTGAGTTCCTGGTAGTACTAGAGGCTTAGAAGGAGTGGGTAGGAGTGACGCTTGTGGTATAGAGGCTGCAAAACCTAATCTTTTACTACTCCAAAAATGTTGCTACTGTAAACCTGGGCGAAGGAATATCGTTTTCCTTCTGCCACAAGCTATGGTTTTGTTTATCTGGCCCAATAAACTTGTGGTGGAATCAGTAGCTTACAATCAAGTGCAGTAAAATCTTGTAGTCTGGGGTCATTGGCACGTCTGTGGAAGATGAGAGGAGGAGGGAGGAAGGGAGTGGTGGAAGAGTGGATAAGGAAGGTAAAGGAACTTGTTAAGGGTAAGGAAGAGAAAGGGAGAGAAGGAAAGGATTCTCAGTGGTGTGAACGTGCTTAGGTGTGCTGCAACGTGGATCATCTCAGGTAGGGTGAAAAAGACCAGGTGTAAAAGAAAAAAAAAAGGAAAATGAAGATCATAAATGTAAAAGTAATATTAGTTGATTCACTTTCAATTTAAGGCAAACATTTCCATCAAAAATATATTCAGACATATTCAAACATTTCCATTATATGTCCATCAGAGAATACAAAATTGGTACTCAATGTAAATTAGAACACAGAGCATCTATTAAAACTCTGGGAACAAAGAAAGATGAAGGAGATATATTTCTAATGACTAACACAGACCATGGTATAAGGAGTCAGTGTAAGATGGCGGGTGTCAGAAAAAGTTCAAATAAATGACATAAAAAGGAGCAGAAATTGGGTCTTTGTAGCCACTAGTAAGCGCGGTGTACCATGCGCATGACGTGTGAATACAACATTTTTGATGACTAGTCTTGCGTCGATAAAACACAAGTCAATGCCAGCAGATTATATGCAGTCAGTGAGGTGACGGTGAAATTACTTCAAATATATTGTCTTAGTTCCATTCTGGTGATCACTTAATTCAGCTTATGCAGCTTAGGCTAAAGTAAGACATGTCTGGTGATCATTTGACGCGTAATCAGACAGTTTATATTGCGATGAAGCACGAGAGAAGAAAGGAACTTGTGTTTATCTCGTTTTTTTCGTTTATTCTTTCATATTATATCGCATGTTAACTAGTGTGTGCGTGCAAGGGCTGGCTATAATTCTAGTTGCATGTGTACAGTATATCCATGTGTCGATATTCGTAGGGAGCATTTCAGCAAAACTAAAGTGGATGAATATCTTGTTCTTATTAAGCAGAAACTATACGTTGTTATAACACTGTGTAACTATATACAAGGCGAATGTGAAAGACTTATATAAGACAGGCCATAAAGAGAGAGAGAGAGAGAGAGAGAGAGAGAGAGAGAGAGAAAAGAGAGAGAGAGAGAGAGAGAGAGAGAGAGAGAGAGAGAGAGGAGAGAGAGAGAGAGAGAGAGAGAGAGGAGAGAGAGAGAGAGGAGAGAGAGGAGAAGAGAGAGAGAGAGAGAGAGAAAAGAGAGAGAGAGAGAAATAAAGAGAACTAGGCCGTCGCGGATATATTTACGTAACACCACTTATATAGGGAGATAATTGAAGGTAATACGAGGGTGTTGTGGGATATAACGGGAAAACGATGAGTAAGGAGGAAGGGAAGGAAGAGAAAAGGGAGTAAATGACCATGGAAGGGAGGAAAGGGTAAGGGCGAGGGAAAGATAGAACCTGTGGACCGCCCTTGAGCTACTTGGTTCCCTCCTTCTCCCCCTTTACCACCACCACCACCACCATCACTATCTTCACCCTAAGACTCATCTACCTGAAGCGCAATTACCTGAATGGTTCATAAGATAGGTAGGCCGTATCTACTACCGTGGAGTCGTGATGGTGGTAGGGGAGGTGAGAGAGAGAGAGAGGGGGGTGAAGAGAGAGAGAGAGAGGGGGGAGGGGGAGAGAGAAAAGAGAGAGAGGGAGGGAGAGAGAGAGAGAGAGAGGGGAGAGAGAGAGAGAAGAGGGGGAGGGGAGAGGAGAGGAGGAGGGGGAGAGAGAAAGGAGAGAGAGGAGGGAGAGAGAGGAGAGAGAGAGAGAGAGAGAGAGAGAGAGAGGAGAGAAAAAAGAGAGGGGGAGAGAGGAGAAGAGAGGGGAGAGAGAAGAAAAGAGAGAGAGAGAGAGAGAGAGAGAGAGAGAGTGGGGAGAGAGGGGAGAAGGAGAGAAGAGAGAGAGAGAGAAGAGAGAGGAGGAGAGAGAGAGAGAAAGAGAGGAGAGAGAGAGAGAAAGAGGTAAAAATTAGTAATAAATGAATTGTAGGAGGACAAGATTTCAAAGGGGAGAAAGAAGGGGTCAATAATATATTATAAATTTTTTTATTTTTCCCCCGTAGAAGAAAATCTTAAATTTTTCAAGGTGGAAAAAAAGAAATTAGCTAAAAAAAAATTTTATAAATCAAAAATTTTGATTTCACCCCCCCCCACTCGTTTTTCATCTCTCACATCAGATATTTTCCCGGGGCTTTTCCCCCTTTCATTCCCCTTTTAAGGGGTCCCTTTTTTCCCCTACCCCAAAAAATTCCCCCCCCCCCACCCCCCCCCCGGGAAAAAAAACCCTTTTCCCAAAACCCCCCCTCGCCGCCCGATGTTTTTCTCTTCCCCCCCCCAGATTTTGGACAAATATTTTTCCCCTTTAAACGGGCCCTAAACAGTCCCGTCGGCCGCATGATTATAGAGTGTTACGTCCGAGGGAAGGAGGAAGAGGGAGAGGAAGAAGGAGGTGTGGGAAAGGGGGGGGGGAAGGAAGGAAAAGGGGGTTAAACTGGAGAAAACGGGAAAAACACCGAGGTTTGGAAAAAAGTAAAAAAAAAAAAAAAAAGAAGAAGCGAACAGTAAAAAGTAAAAAAGATTACCAAAGGAAGTCAGCGGTAGGGGAAAAAATGACGCAAAGTGAGGTAAAAAACAGACGCAACTTCAAAAAAACATTAAATCTCAGAACAAATGAGAATATGAAGGCTAAAAGGAGGTCGATGAAGAGGAGGAGGAGGAGGAAGAGGTGTTGAGATTGTGACACACTGGATGATATTGTGTGTTTCGAGACAGTCTTTGAAATGTGGTGAAGGTGGAGTGGTGAGGGGGGATCAATGATGACAGAGTAAAGAAAGTAGTGGTGTGGAGGAGGTGGACTCAGGACAAGGTGGAGAAAAAAAGGAAGAGAAGGTTGAAGGGGTTGAATGGTGCCAGTGGTCCTAAGATATAGTAGAAAAAGTGGTGGTGAGAATCGCTTGACAGAACCTACCAAATAACAAATGGGTTTGGGGTAAAAAAAAAGGGGGAAAAGAGAGAAAAGAGAGAGAGGAGAGGGAGGAGGGGAGAGAGAGAGGAGAGAGAGAGAGGAGAGAGAGAGGGAAAAAAGGGCGAGAGAGGAGAGAGAGGGGGAAGAAGAAGGGGGAGAGAGAGAGAGAGAGAAGAGGAGGAGGGGAAGAAGAAAAGAGAGAGAGAGAGGGGAGGAGGAGGGGGAAGAGACACCATTATTTCCTCAAACATTCTACCTGTGTGTGCATGTGTGTGTACCGTGCACGATAACTTCATCAAACAAATAAAGAAAAAACATTCGCCGTGGGCCCCTGGTAAACCCAAAAGCACCAAACCCCAAAAGGGAATGTAAACGTAAATCTAATCCCACAAAAATACCCAAACGAAAAAATTAAAAACTCACGCCTGAAGTTACGACCTCAATCAGGCAGTCTTCCTTTTATATACGACAATTCGTCCCCGGCAATTATAGTTCACACAACTTCACAAAAAATATAAAAAAAATTGGTATAAGGGAAAGACTTAAGGGGTTTTCAGAACGGGGGAGTGGTGGAAAAGGCATGTAAAAGGGGAAGGAGGTTAGTGTCAAGGCGCTGTCCCTCTTTCAGTCGCCTATTCCATTTCTTAAGCCCCCTGCTCTCCTATGTCTTTCCTGGTCTTCGTTTCCCCTTCCTCCTCACAATCCTAATTAAGTTATCCTCCACGAAGAAGCCTATTTCCTTGACGGCCAATTAACATTCTGGCTCCGTTTGAAATCACATTGAAAGACCTAAATACACACTGTCCCTTCCACGATCGGTCCCCTTTCCTGCCGCAGATTACGTTAACAAATACTTGGAATGGAGACACCTGCCAGGGAGACAAGCACTTATCCTCTCCCTCAAGTGCTTCACTTTGCACACCTTTCCTCTGGCTATTGTATGAGCTGCCAGATGGTTGAATGATATAACATGTGCTTCACCTTCCCCCAGCATAGGGTGAGGCTGTTGGATGGAGATCTGAGAGGGAGAGAAAGGAGAGAGGAAGAGAGAGGGAGAGAGAGGGGGAGGGGGGGAGGAGGAGAAAGGAGAGAGAGGGGGAGGGGAGAAAAGGGAGGATGGGGGGAGGGAAAGGGGAAGAGAGGGGGGGGTTTTAAGTGCCTTGTGGGTGTACGGGTAAACAAGAGGAGGAGGGAAAAAATGGGTTAAAGATAAAGGGGAAAAGAGCATGAGTTGATCGAAAATAAGGGACGTATAGTTTTGTGGAGAAAATTGAAAAAGTTCGATGAGAAAATATAAAAAGGCGGCAATTTTTCGTGTGATCCGTTTTAAAAAAAAAAAAAAACCACGAGAGAAAAAAAAAAGACTCTAAGCTTAAAAAAACAAAAAAAATTTGGGCACAAAAAGGAAAAAAAAAGCATACATGGAGGATCCCTCGGTTTAGTGTTCCATTAATTTTTCCTTCGCGTCCATTCCACCACAACGAAAAAAAGAGCAAACTAAGCCAACAAACGGGAAGAGTAAGAGGGAGAGAGAGGGAAAGATAGAGACTCTGCACGCCCTCCCACGCCTGGCCAGACCTCACAGGCGGCGAGATGAGGGGCGAGGGGCATGGGGCAGAAGGGGGCGGGAAGGGGGTCGTGAAGGGTGGCAGGAAGGGGGGCTGTAAGGGGGTCCAGCTCCAGCCTCTCGTCGGTGATATAAGCCAGACTCGAACACGCCTCGTAGGACGCAGGATATATGCTCTCTGTCAAGTCAATTTGTCACGAGCTCATTACGGTTCCCGACAACGACAGGGGAGCAGAACCTTTAGAGAGGGAGTGGGATGGAGGGAGGAGGTAATATAGTGGTTGGGGAGGATACAAGGAGGAGCGTAATGGAGATAGAGTAAATATGAGGTTAGGAAAGATAGATAAGATACCACCATTTATTAACAAGGGGGTTCGTTATACAAGCTGCCTCAAAAGGATAAAATAACAAGGTCCAGGAAGTATTATACGTGATGCGAATATTTTCCAGTCACACGGGTATAAGAGGAAGAAACACATCGTCTCATTACAGTATTCCATTTAACAAGGCAGCGACGAGGAGGTGAGAGTTATTCTGACAAGGCATCAAAAGTGTGTGTGGGTGTGTGTGTGTGTGTGTGTGTGTGTTGTTTGTGTGTGTGTGTGTGTTGTTTGTTGTGTGTGTGTGTGTGCGTTGAGAGTAACGCTAAATCAAAACCTTCAGCCTCTTGTACACCTTGCCTCTCAAAAGGTCAAGTGGGTGTTTAAAGTGTTATTCAATTAAATGCTGTATATACATTAGTAGTGGTAGGCTAAATACACAAACACACACACACACACACACACACACACACACACACACACACACACACACAACACACACACACACACAACACACACACACACACACACAACACACACACCACACACACACACACACACACACACACACACACACACATACACACACACACACACACACACACACACGTCATAGTAATGTGCATGAAAACCTCCCTTATACTTTATCACGTTACACACACACAAACATATGTAAACTCTATTATTTTATTATATCTTGCTCTGAAAATAATTTATCAACTATTAACAAAGTGCACAAATAATGATTAATAATGATAAATTGAGAGTTTTCCCGCCATTGCTAATTCCATTTTATGTAGAAAAAAATTTCATGTCAGTCACTTACTCAGAACAGACAGAAAAAAGGTATGATTTTTAACTTGAAACTCCTCATCTTGGCGTAAATTATTCCATTAAGAAAAGGACCAAAGTTCTAGGATTCTTTTTTATTTCCTTAATTTAGTTACGTCATCAGGGAGGACAGGGTAAGATATTATTCTCTCTGCGTTACCAAAAGACATGTAATATTATCATTCATGTGAAATATATGAGGAAAGAAGAAATAGATGAGGGAAAAAATACACAATATGAACTGAAGAATAAAAATGAGGTAGCAGAGGACATCTAAATGATCAAGAAAAAGCAAAACAAACTAGAGTAAGACGAGAATAAGACCAAGAGAGAGAGAGAGAGAGAGGAGAGAGAGAGAGAGAGAGAGAGAGACGAGAGAGAGAGAGAGAGGAGAGAGAGAGAAGAGAGAGAGGAGGAGAGGAGAGGAGAGAGAGAGAGAGAGAGAGAGAGAGAGAGAGAGGAGAGAGAGGAAGGAGAAGAGAGAGAGAGAGAGAAAAAAAAAGAGAGAGAGAAAGAGAGAAAGACAGAGAGGAGGAGGAACAGAAGAACAAGAGGGCGGGGAGGCAGGCCAGACGCATTATTTGGCCTGGAAGTCCTATTCTCATTATCGACACCAACTTGTCTTGTTCCCCCGTCGCCCCTCGCCCATCAGCCCCAACGATCGCCCAGAGATGTGGTTTTCCAGACCCTGACCTAATAATTCTGCCGAACCGAAAGCCAATTAGTTCCTTTGACAACACGACCAGAACGGAGGAGGAGACTGTAGAGGGCAAGAGGACGGAAGGGAGACGATGGTATAAGAGGAGGAGGAGGAGGAGGAAGAGGAGGAGGAGGAGGAGGAGGAGGAGGAGGAGGAAGAGGAATAAAGGGAGTAAGGGTATTAGGAGAAGTGGGTAAGGCTTCACGATATTATAAGAGAGAAGAGAGAGAGAGAGAGGAGAGGAGAGGAGAGAGAGAGAGAGAGAGAGGAGAGAGAGAGAGGAGAGAGAGAGAGAGAGAGAGAGAGGAGAGAGAGAAGAGAGGAGGAGAGAGAGGGAGAGGAGGGGAAGAGAGAGAGAGAGAGAGAGAGAGAGAGATAGAGCAGGAGGAAAGAGGAGAGAGAGAGAGAGAGAGAGAGAGAGAGAGAGAGAGGAGAGAAGAGAGAGAGAGAGAGAGAGAGAGAGAGATAGTACATAAATATGAACACGAATGAAAAATTAGACGGAAGCATATAAAAATAACAAATATATGGAGCCACACTGTCCTAATTCAACTATTTACGACTAATTATTCAAAAATATTAAACTCATCCCATTAAAAGTAATATGAAAGACACAAAAAAAACGGAAATCAGAGGAAAAACTGTAATCTAAAAAACCTATTACATTCTTCGTCTTGATGGAAAAACATTGCAGTCTTTTAGGATAAGGTTGAGTTAACATATGCGCCTCGCCCTCCGCCTCGCACCTGCTAGATATTAATTACCAATAAGTAATAGACGTTGCCAAGCTTCCCACGGCGTCGAATATAACATACTGAAAGAATTTTTGGGAGGGCGGGAAGGCCTCTTAGCGGGGAGCTGGTTTACGATCCAATAGTTGAGAGTCAATATGGCTCTCGCTGAGGAATAACCATGCATCCATCTCCCAGTGGATGCAGGATGGATGGCAAGCCTAGATAAACCAACACTTCATCCATGTTTTTAAGATGTGATAACGACACATTGGACGACTGTTGCGCAATTATACGCTTGAAATTAAAAGGAAAATCAGGTATGGAATTGATGCATACGTGTGGATTTCCCTCTGGACGGAAGGAGCATATTTGGGTTTCGTGCTTGTAGTCGCAGGATTGCAGAACACGAAACAAATGATGCAGTCTGCAGCTTTTGGCGCCAGTAAGCTGAATTAATCCTAGTTCATTCAGTGAGGAAGGAACTGAAGTGATCTAGGCAGCGGCCATCCAAGTTTCTCTCTGCAATTTTTGTATATTCTTTCTTCTTTGTTCGGGCTCACTCGGTGTGTGTGTGTGTGTGTGTGTGTGTGTGTGTGTGTGTGTGTGTGTGTGTGTGGTGTGTGATGTGTGTGTGTGTGTGCGTGTGTGTGTGTATGTGTGTGTGGTGTGTGTGTGTGTGTGTGTGTGTGTGTGTGTGTGTGTGTGTGTGTATGTGTGTGTGTGTGTGTGTGTGTGTGTGTGTGTGGTGTGTGTGTGTGGTGTGTGTGTGTTGGGGCGTGTGTGTGTATGTGTGTATGTGTGTGTGCGGTGTGTGTGTGTGTGTGGTGTGTGTGTGTGTGTGTGTGTGTGTGTGTGATGTAGTGTGTGTGGTGTGGGGTGTGTGGGTATGTGTGTGGTGTGGTTTTGTGTGTGTGTGTGTGTGTGGTGGTGTGTGTGGTGTGTGTGTGTGTGGTGGGTGTGTGTGTGTTGTGTGTGTGTGTGGGGTGTGTGTGTGGTGTTTAACATATCGACCTTATCCTCCATTGATTCAACCGTCTCTCGCCTGAAGTAGAATGCACCAATTTTATAGATAATGAAGCCATTGCTGTGATAGTAAATATGAAAAATGAAAATTGAACTCCCTACCAGGACGCAGGAGGGGCAAACATCGCCTCGGGGGGTCTACTGAACGCGCCAGGTTACCACTGAGACCCCAGAAGATCCTGCGTATCCTGCCGCTCCTTCGACAACATAATCAAGAACAAGTGCTGCCCCTTGATTACCGAGGTTGAATTTCACGTTAAATTTGATATCGATGGTCTGACAAGGTTTCATCAAGTGTAATTACGTTGTTAGGTTCGGTAAATCTATATCCACGAGGGATAGTTTTGTACATGGATGGCTTGTTATTTTTTTTAAGAAACTGGGAAAAAAATATTATTACAAGAACACTCAGATATCTCTCTCTCTCTCTCTCTCTCTCTCTATCTCTCTCTCTTCTCTCTCTCTTTTCTCTCTCTCTCTCTCTCTCTCTCTCTCTCTTCTCTCCTCTCTCTCTCTCTCTCTCTCTCTCTCTCTCTTTCTCTTTTTTCTCTCTCTCTCTCTTCTCTCTCTCTCTCCTCTTTTCTCTCTCTCTCTCTCTCTCTCTCTCTCTCTCTCTCTCTCTCTCTCTCTCTCTCTCTCTCTCTCTCTCTCTCTCTCTCTCTCTCTCTCTCTCTGCCCTTGTTTCAAAGTACCATGGCTCCCCTTAAAAAAAAAACCTTCAAATGACAACGGTTTTACTGCTCATACTGCAGACAGGACCGAGATATCTGCAAGTGAGGCTAGAGGGTGGTAATCTCCGTCATCATCGGTAATAACATGATAGTAACAGCACGATAGCACTGCCAGCCAGCCTCTCTCACCCTCATTTTGCACCCTTACTCCTGGCAGCTGTATCTTATTCTGTTGCTACATTCTATTGTAATTTAATCTTTCATTTTCATATGTGCGTTTGTCCATTTTTTTATTCTGCACTCCATTTTCTATCTGTAGATGTATTTTTTTCCCCGAAGATTTGCGCTTTTTGTGACAAGGCATTTATTTCTAAGGAGATTTCAGGAGCTCTATTAGGCATTAAAACAAATAGATCTACAAAGAAATGCACCGTGTCATAGACCGTGGTATACAGTGGTCTATGACTGTGAAAATGAACTGTATGTATGTCTCAATATTATTTCTCTCTCTCTCTCTCTCTCTCTCTCTCTCTTCCCCTCTCTCTCTCCTTCTTTTCCTCTCTCTCTCCCCTCCCTTTTCTCCTCTCTCTCTCTCTCTCTCCTCTCCTCTCTCCCCTCTTCCTCTCTCTCTCTCTCTCTCTCTCTCTTTAATCCTTTACGCCATCAGTATCCCATTTTTTTCTTGTCTTGTCCTTGCGTATTCTCCCTTTTAAGCTTCAATCGCATTTTTCCCTTATCTCTCCTCCTTTTTTCATGACTTTTACTCTTCTCCATTTTTTCGTCCTCCTTTTCCCTATCTTCTCCATCTTTCCTTTCATTTTTTCTCCTCTCCCTTGGTACTCTTTGACCTCTTTCTCCTCCTTCTCTTCCTCTGTCCTATATTTTCTCACTATCGTTCACTCACCACTACTCTATACTTCCCTTTATCTTTCTTCGTCTCTTCTCCCCACTATCATCATCTCTCTCCTCTCCCTTTCTCACCCTGTCATCAACCCTTCTCTTTTCTTTTTTCTCTTCATGTCTTTTCAGTACTCCCTTCTACCATTTATAACTTCATTCCTCTTTTGTTCTCCTCCGCGACCTTCAACTCTCCCTCACTCCCTCTTCCTTGCCTGGTTCTCATGGCCTCGCCCCCTTGCACGATCTTTGTGACCATAACACTATCCCTAGACAATCTCAATTACGCCTTAATGTCATTATTAGAAGCCTTACCCCTCGCCTTGTCTAGCCAGGGGAGTTTAAGTACTTAAACAATTATCTAAAGTTTAATTATCCGTAATTACTTCATTTTCTTTTTCATCAAGACACAAGCTGTTAATGGGTAGGATATTTAACTTTGCGGGAAGATATTTTTAGGTTTAGGCAACATTAATTAGTTTTTTGTATCTACCATATCGTTATCATGGCTCTCCTACTGTGTTAAATTTCTCCCTGTGTATTTTTATTTGAGTGTGTATGGGGGCGAGTTAGTGGGAAAAAAAGTTGAATCACTATATAATATCGTTTCTTTGTAAGTTTAATCGCTATTTAATATCATTTTCTTTATTTAATTCACATTTTTTATCAATTATATTTTTACGTGCACCTCCAGTCATATTCTAGCTCCATTTCGTATATTATAAAATTCAAAGACAAAATAAACAGTGTCTGACCTCACTCAATGGACTTTCCTAACTCAAGCCACTCAGTTCCTTCCATTCCCATTGTCGCTCCCTCACCGTCCATTAATACACCCTCTAAGGACCATTATCACATACGACCCAACCCATTAACAATCCCACTTCACACTAAGGACTCCACGCGACGCACCATCATCACGACTCTTTCTTTTTTCTCTCTCTATTTCTTGCCTCATCGTCCTAATACTTGGTCGAGGCTCCCTGATGATATAAGTGGACGGAGTGTAGCATAACAGCATCAAGAGGCAGCGTCGTGCAGAGACAGCCCAGTATTCCCAAGCGCCCGAGCTCACGACCTAAGTTGATATTTGTGAGAAAACTTTGGGTTGTCCCTTACCAGTCGCTAAGGGCCACGACTTCGACAATGAGAACAACGCAGGATTCCGGATCTTCTTTTTTTTCTTTTAGGGGCGGGAAGGTAGCGTTTCTTTGTTCGCTTCTTCGTTGCAAACTTAATTTTCTTTTGGATATTTTTTTTATTTCTGTTATTCGATATGGAAGGTGATCGTTTTTTTTTTTTTCTCAAATTAATGTCATCTGGAGAACAAATATATATTGCAATATTTACCCTACCTCTGCAATCTGAATTATTTCATCAACTCTCTACATCTACAAAGCTATATTACTTATTAACTATAAAGTTTAGATAGTATTCGGGAGACTATGCACACCTTTTGTTAGCATGAGGAGGTAGGGATAGTGTTCGGTCAGGCTGAATTTCATCCTGAGTTTGCTTATACAAAATTAAGGTTTATTGCTGAAAGTGTTGAAAGATTGTGTCTTCCTGAATTTTACTTTTACAAATAAATGAAATACCGCGGCCAATAATAAGATTTTCATCCTATCTAACCCCTTGAATTTCCAACTACAAGGGTTTTTGATATAAAAGCGCCGCCACTCAGCACGAAAAAAGGCGGACTCGAACCGCTGACCGAATGCACAGGGACGCTGCACATTGCGAACTCGCGTCTCTACCAACCTTGCCGCGACCAAGGCTGACCTAAAACTTATACTTATTACTACAACTAAGAGTGTTCAGGTCG
Source organism: Chionoecetes opilio (assembly GCA_016584305.1). NCBI lineage: Eukaryota > Metazoa > Arthropoda > Malacostraca > Decapoda > Majidae > Chionoecetes > Chionoecetes opilio. The sequence goes on along the minus strand of JACEEZ010022317.1, from coordinate 1,543,976 downwards.
CCATAGCCCTCAAACATTTAATAAACAGATAAAATTCAGTTTATCCATAAATAATGAGGCACCTTCTGATGCGTCATTAGTTCTCCGCCTCCGGAAGCATTATATCCATAGTGATGAAATTACACGATGCACTGACTTAGTAGACTGATAAGGAAAGTCTATTAAAAGTTGAGCAATATTATTGGAGGTAAGGAGCGAAGTTTGCCAAATGGTACACCTGTTACTTGCAGATGAGGGAACTGTGAGGCCTGCTGCTGCCCTGCCACCCTGCCTCCCTGCCTCCCTGCTGCCATGCCTCCCTGCGCTCCCTCCTAATTTCCTTTATCCTGTTGCAGGGGACGTAAGCTTTAGTCCTCCTGATGGGGGGAACGACGGTATCTTATTATTTAGTACTTTGTTAGTCCTCTTACGAGATTATTTGGATACCGATAGATTAAACCCAAAGGCGATATTTGTGTTCATTTCTCAGTCGTACGAAAAATGTACAATGTTGATGTTTGAAGATGCCTTACCAGACGCAGGGCTGGGAAAGGAGGAGAGAGGAGAAGAAGAGAGCCTTAGAGAGAAGAGGACAGGGAGGAAGAAGGAAGGAAGTGAAAAGGAGGAAAAAATGAGAGGCAGAAGATAAAAGAGAATGTGCAGAGAAAGGCAATGGCAGGGTAAAGGAAAAGGAAGAGAGGGAGTAGATGGAAAAAGGAGGAGGAAGAGGAAGAAAGGAAAGAGGCAGATAAGAAAGTAGATATGTGGTCACGGCAAGCAGGTGAGCAGAGGCTAATTTGGTGCTTCAGGACGTATATTACAAAGGTAGCCTCTCCTCCCCCTCCCCCGCCCCCCTCCCCCTCCCCCTCCCTCTCCCCCTCCCCCTCCCCCCGTGAGTTGTCGGCCATCAGGAACCTGGTTATATATAAAGGGAGCCCCGCGCCCCACCCCCTTCTTCCTCCCACCATTTTTTTCTTCCTTTCCTTCTCCCTGCAGCCCCATGTATCTCGCAGCTCTCCTTTCATGGGAACACCGCCTTCCCCTGCCAGCCCGCAATTTTTACCTGTCCTCCCCCTTGAGAAATGTTCGCCTCCTAGGGAAAAATCCTTAGAATTCCAAATCCTTGTTACTCTATCCCCGGGGAGGAAAAGGGAAAGAGGGCGGAGAAGAAAATATTTATATTTATAGACCCTGGCGATGGAAGGAGGAAAGTAAAGGAGGCAATAACCTTGAAGATTAACGAAGGTGTTCGGAAGGCGGGTGCACCGGAAGGGTTAACGAAAGGGCCGGGCTGTGGGGGCGGATTAACGACTCGCTAAACGAAAGGAGTATTGGGCAGAGGCTCGTTACACTCGCGAGGCGCCGGACGGGCAGGTGAGATACGAGCAAGGTGAACAGTGTTTCAGTGGGAGGCACCTCGCCCCTGCCTGCTCGCCTCCCCCTCTTATTTTTTATCGCATGTTTTTCCTTCTCTTTCCCTCTTTCTCCCTCGCCCCCAACAACACCACAACTCCCCCACCATTATCACCAGTCTGGACCACGAGCATCACCACGGACAAAACTTTTTTACTTCCTCACTTTTACCTTCACTTCACACCACTATCACCACTATCACCACTATCACGTTTTATCGCCATCCGCCACCTCCACCACTAACTACCACGTCCCCCCATCTGGCATCTTACCCTGCCAATTCCATCTACCTTCACAACCACAAGGTACAGCCAGACCTTCCACCCCTCACCTGTCATGTCTGTCTGCCTTCCCCACGTGCTGTCACAAAACATCAAAAGGTAATTGAAAAAAAATCTAAAGGAAACTTTGGGACTCGGCACATAACTTTTCCAAGAAGTCTTTGATGTATCTGTTGCCAGTGTGCCTCCGACATTAGACACAAGGCGCCCACACACTCCAACACATATAGTCTGAAGGTAAAGCAGATTGGAGCGAGACGATGCTCAGGAGAATTTCTTATGTCACTTTGGCTATTAAACTGATATGTTGGTCATTTATCTCAGTGCACCGAAGACGCTTCCTTTCGTTGCACTTTGCACTTCCTTTCGCTCGCCCTCTATTTTTTTTTGCCTCTGAATTTACTCTTGAGAGGAGAGAAAGAGTTATTAGGAACATAGTATATATAAGAGCCTGGGTTAAAAATACATTGAAAAAGGTTCAGATATGACTTGTTATAGCCATTTGTCACTTTCTTCATCCTCTCTCGTGTCTCTCTTTCACTTAGATGCGTGTTGGGTGGTGCTTGCCAGATCTCCCTCTTTTGGGCGATTGTAATCTCCCCTTTTAACGCAAGAAAACATTTCAACCCGCCGCCTCATCCTGTAGAGCAGAGCTGAGTTGGGCGTAAACATGTGAAGATGTTCCTAGTCACCTGGCGGGAACGTGTGCCCATCTGTTGATCTTTCTAAGAGCTTTTGAGGTCGACATGTTCCTCTGGAGAGACGGGGAAGAGGTGTAAATATGCTGAAGTCTGTCCCGTAAATCGTGGTCGCGATGACTTTGTTGTTGTCTGCTCCTGTTCCATTAATTAAGTTGCTTCGGTGTTTTATGAGGATTTTGCTGTTCCTCTGCTGTATTTGTGCTTGGTTGGGAGTCTGACATTTGCACTTCTCTCTCTCTCTCTCTCTCTCTCTCTCTCTCTCTCTCTCTCTCTCTCTCTCTCTCTCTCTCTCTCTCTCTCTCTCTCTCTCTCTTCTCTCTCTCTCTCTCTCTCTCTCTCTCTCTCTCTCTCTCTCTCTCCCCTCCTCTCCTCTCCCCTCCTCTCTCTCTCTCTCTCTCTCTCTCTCTCTCTCTCTCTCTCTTCTCTCTCTCTCTCTCCTCTCTTGTTCCCCTACTATTCATTTATTTTTACTCCCATTAAACGCTATTTTTATTATTCTCCCTCGCCCTTATGTCTTTAATTCCATACTGTTTTCACGCTCTACGTTAGTTCACAATACCTCCACTTTCTTTCTTATTCCTCATCTTTCTCTTATCACCGAGGCTCCTTTAGTAATTCTCTCTATCTCACCTCCTACACTTTTCCAATCCCATCTGCTCTTTCCTCGCGCCTCCCAAAGGAACTCTTCATATTCCATCTCGCATCTTTCCTCTCTTCTTCCACCTCGTCTCCCTACTTCCCCGGCACCTCTCACGGCCAAACTAGCTCCTCCTTTGGCTCCTTTAGATGTAGAGCAAGAGGCGATACACCCTCTATCTGTAGCAGGGGGGGAGGGGGCTATGATCACCCACTCCCAGTCTTCTATGTCTCAATCGACACTGGAGAGAGAGAGAGGGAGGGAGAGTCGCCCCGGGGTAATGAGGTGGCTTCCAACACCCGCTTCCCTGGGGCCGTTGTATTACTCCCTGAAGCTTCCTCTCCTCTTCTTCCTCCTTCACTACCCCTACCACTACCACTACCACTGCCTCCTCTTCTCTTTCTCCTTCTTTCGTCTTCCTCCCCTCCTTCCTCTCAGCCCACACACCTTCACTAGCGTACAAAAGGCAAGATCAATAGAAACTCAGCAGCGGGGGTGATGTGTTCCGCCCAGGCTGCTGTAAAGATGAAGACCACGTACACGAGGGACTTAAATAATAAACTTACGCACCTTCAACTTACACACACAGACGCACACACAAGACCATTCCTTAAGATAAATTTTATACACGATGTCACCTATTTTAGTCTGTATAATGTCCAGCAAGAGGCAGGTGAGGGTAGTCTGCACAGGAATGGCTGCGTCAAGATGATCCCAAGAGCTGAGTAAATATTTCTGGACCTGTAAGCGACCACAGGGGATCTCTCTCGCTCTTTCTCTCTCTCTCTCTCTCTCTCTCTCTCTCTCTCTCTCTCTCTCTCTCTCCCCTCTTCTCTCTCTCTCTCTCTCTCTCTCCTCTCTCTCTCTCTCTCCTCTCTCTCTCTCTACTTTTCTCTCCTCTCTCTTTTCTCTCTTCTCCTCTCTTCTCTCTCTCTCTCTCTCGCTCTCTTTCTCGCTCTCTTTCTCTCTCTCTTTCTCTACCTGGCTCTGTACCTCCCTCCTCCCCGTAACAGCCTCACTGATGAAAAGAAAACGACCCAGGGATGATGTTATTGCTATAAGTCTCTCTCTGTTTGTTATTTAACGTTGCCAACTCGTTTTACGCGCCGTCTGGTCCTTCACCTTTTCACCTACAAACTAGTGACCTCTGGAGATGCTAAGAGAGAACACGGATACGCCTGCATGCTTCATCATGACTCAGAAACCCCTCCAGCCCCTCCCTCTCTCCCTCCGTTAAGAAAAAAAACAGCCCTGGGAAGCCCGTAAAAGAAGCGACGACAATAAATTCGTCAAGATAAACCAATGGCAAAGCTTATAATACAGTGGCCAAGATAAATCCGCCACATGAAGGCCTCGACGTATCCTACAAGATGAATCCTCGGAAGCCAACAGCCTGCGAGAACCTCAGAGGAGCCCTTGCCTTAAATCCTTCAGAGGGAGTTGCCCATAGCACTCCTTACCTCCTGCAGTTCTTACTTCTTTCTATTATTATTATTTGATCTGCCTTCTGTGTGTTGTGATTTTTCTCTTCCTTGTGGGTTGCAGTTTACATCCGGAATTCTGTTTTTTGCTTTTCTACTTTGAGTTTGTATCTGTATATTATTCTTTTACTTGCTTCATGTTTCTAAATGCTGATATTGGGCTATTTTTGGATCTTCCTGCAATGTAATGGTGTCTGTTTGGCTTTTGGACGTCTGAGTTCTACTGGTTTAGGGTTTTTTTTTCATTGCCTTCTGGATTCATGTCCCTCGATATCCCTTAGACATCCTTTCCCATGCTTTGCTTCCTATGCGGCAGCCGTAGTCCTTCCTCCTGACACTTCCTTTCCTTCCCTTCTGAACAGCCCCCTTTCCTTCCCTCGACCAGGCACCCTTCCCTTCCTCCTTCCTCTTTTGGTCCTCCTCTACTACCTATCCCTCCCGTCGCGCCCTTCCGCCTTTCGACCGCTAGAAAGAGGTGGTCGCGTGAATAGTTCTTTCCTCTTGCAAATAACTCGAGTGGCAAATCCTCCAAAGTCTAAATCGCATCATGAACGGCTTTCCAACACAAACGCCGCCACCGCCATCTTCCCTCACCTTCCCTTTAATGGCGGGAATAGAAACGGATCCTGAAAGAGTGAACGGAACCAAACTGTCCTCAAACTTATGTGACTTTTATTGCAATTTAATGGTGAGATGGAACCATGAAAAGAAAGTGTTATGATTTCAATTTTATTTTTGTTGATACGTTTGGATTGATAACGTAGGTGCATTTCTTCCTGTCCATTAATATTTGTATTTATGGTGGAGACGAAACTTAGTCTGGCAGAGAAATTTCAGATTGTATGGGTTTTTTCTGTATTTCAGTGACACGACCTTGACTTTGCCAATACGAAATGAATAATTATGGTCCTTCCTTACGATCTAACGGAGCTAAGACACAAAAGCAAAATTTTTCTTCTCAAACGTGATGTCAAAAAGTTGAACTATATTAATGTTATTATTTCGCAAATGGTAAAGTGGTAAAGAAATGGTGAAGAAAAATACGATAAAACAGCACATATGAACAACAATATCTTAAAAAGGAATACTCAATTAGAACATCAATGCGTAAATGACGCTTTTAAAGTTACATAAAGTTACCGATTGGGTGAAAGTGTCAGGCAGAAAAAAACGTGAAGTAATAGATGATACTCATAAAAAAAGACCAAGTTGGGGGAAGCGCCGTGCAATCTACAGAAGCAGCACCTGACCTCCGCGCCCGTCACCCAGCACTCGGCGGCACAACGAACGAGCATGATGCGTTCATTCTCCCTCCGAAATAGAGGCGGCCGCGTCACATTCACAAGAGTTAACCTCCACCCGCAACGCCATTTCTTAGCCCCTCTCCACCCCTACCCTTACCCCTCCCCCCACCCTCCCCACCATCGTCCAGCACCAGCCTTTCCATTACCATACATACTCTGTACCACCGCCGCCACCAGCCCTCATCACCTGCACATACCACCACCACCACTACCACCACCACCATCACCACGGTCACCTGCATTAACCGGTTACACAATACTCCCTCAGTGAATAAACCCCTACCGCCCCTATCACCCCTACCAACCCCACCATCCTCTCTAACACTAAACAGCTCCACCGCAACTTCTGCTCCTCGCCCAGACACAAGCCAAACCACCTTCCTTTTCTCCCTTTCTCTTCCTCCTCCTCCTCTTCCTCCTCCTTTCCCTCCTGTTGCCTGGATTCCATTAGTAGCATTACACAGGGCATGAATGATCACCCTCTTTCACAAGGCGAGCCCAGAATAATCTCCAGCGGCATCGTAGGCTGGAGCACCTGCCGCACCTCAGCTTCCCCCCGAGCCGACCGTCCCCTCGCGAAAATAACTACAATAATAAATAGCATTCCCGCCCCATGCCATACTTTAAGAGACCATTGGCGAGAGTTTTTCAAGCTTTCTATGCCAGTATGGTGCCGATATGCCACAGGCGCACAAAAGCTTGGATCAATGAAGGGCCTGGAGCACCGGCGAGAGTTTAAAGGGATCGTTCCCACTCAGCGTCACACCTATGTATCGCTGAGACTTCGCTCAGAAACCGCCCAAAAGTACAACCGAGAACCCGTCATGTCAAGAGCCTCTCTACTCAGGCTTTCCTTCTACACGCTTTCTTCCTCAGCCATTGCCTTTTGTTGGAAGCGAAAGGAGTGTTACATAATGGCAGTTCATCGTAAATTTTGGATGATGTGACAGGATAAATTCATCGTTTTACTCGTATAGTGTGATGTGGTGTGGTGTAGATGATGTGGTGATGTGACAGGTGTGGGATGGATGAGGTGTGGGTGTGGTGTACGAATGTGTCGTGTTTAGCGTTGTTAGAATATATTTTACTAGATACATGTAGTCCCTTTTGTTTAAACTTGAATGAAGTTGTTTTGTAAAAGTGTGTTATCTGTTTGAATGACTTTTTCCTCATGTAAGTTGTGGATATCTGTTTTCTATTTTCCAATTTATATACGTGACATAACTTTAACCACTAAGAATGAACATCAATCGTCCAATACTTGAACATGACAATACACTGTTGTTTTATAACCATATTTCCAATATGCACATATGTACACACACACACACACACACACACACACACACACACACACACACACACACACACACACACACACACACACACACACACACACACACACACACACACACACACACACACACACACACACACTCACACACACACACAGTCAAATATTGCGGTCCGTACACCTCCATCCCTTCCTTTATTTTATTGGCCAATACCCTCGGGCTAGTCCATCACGTGACCAAAAATTCAACAATACCAAAAAATTGGCTCTAGAATCGCCAATGGAAAAGCTATCAGCACTTACATCGTTTTTGTTTCTAGTCTCCCTTTTTTAACAGATCCATAAATCCCGCTCCATCATCGACCTGAGAGTAAACAAACAACAACTGTACAGCGGGATGGGGGAGGCGAGGTGGAAATATTTGTAGAATCAACCGAGCCGTGTTTTAACTGCGGGGGTTTCTTTCTCTTTAATCAAGGGAGATGTCGAGTGACCCCCACCCTACCCCTCGTACCCCTGACAGCCGCTTGTGTCACTATCGTCTCTCTCCTTTCCCTATCACCGTCATTGCTGCCACCATCACCATTCGTGCTGTTATTACTTCCTCTACAGCCTCCACTATACCAACTCCTGTATTGCTGCTGCTGCCGCCACCATCGCCATCACCATAGCGGCGGTGGTTACGAATATTTGTTTCGTCACGGCTGGGCACAACACCGTCACCGTCATACCTCTGTTCTTCCGTATAGGTCTCCTGTCACGAGCACGAGGACAGTCATGCACTCCTATATCTTGTTATATAGCAACCCAAATACCACTGCCTTCACTACCACTTTTAGTATTATAATTACATTCACCCTCACACCTTATACTCCCTGCCACTATAACTATCTTTACATACTACAACCTAAAAAGACTATATTTTGACATAGGAAAAGCCAAATGCAAAGTGAAAGCATAACATAA
>JACEEZ010022317.1:1528420-1530920 GCA_016584305.1 Chionoecetes opilio | reverse complement strand
GGAGGAGGAGGAGGAGGAGGAGGACAGTGGAAACAAATTTTAGAGGGATACGAGAAACAGAAAGAGGGAAAGGATAAGGAATGAGGAGGAAGCGATGAAGAGAACGAGAAGACATAAGAAAAAAAGATGAAGACCAGAAGTTGGGGAATGTCGAAGGGAATGTAGGAAAAGAAATAATTGTAAGAGCTGAAAAGAAGCTTATAGTCGCTTCCTTTTTTTTTTTTGCCCCCCCTTGGATTAATGAATGGGGTGTGTTAGAGGAGCAGATGAGAGAGGGAGAGAGAGAGAGAGACGAGAGAGGACCTGAGAGAGAAGACGAGGAGGAGAGAAGAGAGAGAGAGAGAGGAGAGAGGCGAGAGAGGAAGCGAGAAGAGAGAGAGAGAAAGAGAAGAGATGAGAGAGAGAGAGAGAGACGGAGGAGGAGAAGGGGAGGAGCGGAGAGAGGAGCGAAGCGGATGGGGGAGGAGAGAGATGTAGAGGTGAGGAGAGAGAGACGAGAGACCCGAGAGAGAGAGAGAGGAGACGAGAGAGACGAAGAGAGAGAGACGAGGAGAGAGAGAGAGATAGGAGAGGAGAGAGAGATGAGAAAAAGAGAGGACGAGAGAGACGAGACCGAGAGAGGAGGAGAGAGAGAGAGAGAGAGCGCGAGAGATACGAGAGAGAGAGAGAGAGAGAGAATGAGAGAGACCGAGTGAACGAGAGAGAACGGAAGAGAGAGGAGGAGGAGAGAGAGGGGGGGCGGGGCGGAGGAGTGGGAGCGGGAGGAACGAGGGAGGAAAAAGGAACAAAAAAAACAGATTAACAAAACCCCAACTTCTGCCCCTTTTCGTTCACTCTACATTATTCTCGTGTCCTCTATGCGTCAGCTTCGTCCGAGGCACTGACAGTTCGCCGTTTGAGGACTGACCCTCGCCCCTGCCTCTTCCCGCCTCCCTCAATATATACGAGTCTCCTTCGTTTGTGAGAGTGTTTTCGTACCCTTCTTAATGGGTCGCTACTCGTTCCTCAAGCCTTGGGGACAGCGGTGGGGAGGAAAAGGAAAGCGGGGGATGTGACTCAATGGCTCCTTCCCCTCCCTCACTTCTTGCATAGACTTCTGCCCTGCGGAAACTCTTGCAGTTTTTCATTGGAAGTGTTATATTTTCTTATCACGGTGTGTGTGTTGTGTTGTGTGATGTGGTGTGCTGTGTGTGTGTTTGTCGTGTGTGTTGGGTGCGTTGTGTGTGTGTGTGTGTGGTGTGTGTGTGTGTGTGTTTTTTGTCTCTGTGTGTGTGTGTGTGGTGTGTGTGTGTGTGTGATTAGTGTGTGTGTGCGTTCGTATCTGTGTTCCGTTAGTGTGTGTGTTGGTGTGTGGTGTGTGTGTGTGTGACCGTGTGGTTGTTGTTTTCGTGTATGTGTGTGTCGTGTGTGTGTGTGTGTGTTGTGGTGTTCTGGTCGTTGATGTGTCTGTGTGTGTGTGTGTGTTGTGTGTGTGTGTGTGTGTGTGTGTGTGTTTGGTGTGTGTGTGTGTGTTGTGTGTGGTGTGTGGTGTGTGTCTCCCTGTGTGTAGTGTGTGTTTTGTCTGGTGTGTGTGTGTGTGTGTGTGTTGTGTGTGTGTGTGTGTGTGGGGTGGTGTGCGTGGGTGTGTTGTGTGTGTGGTGTGTTGTGTTCTCTGTGTTGTGTGTGCCTGTGGTGTGTGTGTGTGTGTGTGTGTGTTGCTTCGTGTGCCTGTATTGTGTGTGTGTGTTCTGTAGTGTTGTGTGTGTGTGTGTGTGTGTGTGTGTGTTTGTGTGTGTGTTGTGTTGAGTTGTGTGTGGTGTCTCTAGTGGGTGTGTCGTCTGTGTTTTGTGTTGTGTTGTGTGTGGTGTGTGGTAGTGTGTGTGTTGGTGTGTCGTGTGTGTGTGTGTGTACTTGTGTGTTTTGTGTGTTGTATGGTGTGTGTGTGTGTCGTGTTTATTGTGTGTGTGGGTGTGTGTATGTGTGTCGTGTTGTGTGTGTAGCTGTGTGTGTGTTGTGTGGTTGTGTGTGTGTGTGTGTGTGTGTGTGTATGTGTTTTTTGTGTGTGTGTGTGTGTGTGTGTGTGTTGTGTTATGTGTGTGTGTGTGTGTGTGTGTGTGTGTGTGTGTGTGTTTCTGCCCTTGTGTGGGTCGTGTTGTGTGTGTGTGTGTGTGTGTCGTTGGTGTTGTATGTGTGTGTGGTGGGTGTGTGGTGTGTGTGTGTGTGTGTTGTGTGTGTGACTTGTGTGTGTGTGGTGTGTGTGTGTGCGTGTGTGTGTGTGTACATCTGGTGTGTGTGTGTGTGTGTGTTGTGTGTTGGGTTTGTGTGATGTTGTTGCCGTGGCTGTCTGTTGTGTGTGTGTGGTGTTGGTGTGTTGGTTGGGTGTGTGGTGTGTGTGTGTGTGTGTGTGTCGGTGTTTGTGTCGTGTGTGTTGTGTGTGTGTGTGTGTGTGTGTGTGTAGTGTGTGTGTGTGTGTGTTTAGTTTCGGTGTGTGTGTGTGTTTGTGTGTGTGTGTGGGTGGGTT
>JACEEZ010022317.1:1513420-1523420 GCA_016584305.1 Chionoecetes opilio | reverse complement strand
GAGAGAGAGAGGATCGATGAGTAGGGGAGATGGAGGCAGGGAGAGAGAGAGAAGAGGAGGAGAGAGGAGAGGGAACGAGAGGAGAGAGACGGAGAGAGGAGAGAGAGGAGAGAGACGAGAGAGAGAGAGAGAGAGGAAGAGAGAGAAGGAGAGGGAGAGAGAGAGGAGAGAGAGACGAGAGGCGGGGCTGACGAGAGAGAGAGAGAAGATGGAGAGAGGAGATTCGGACGAGAGAGAGAGAGAGAGAGAAGAGGAGAGAAGAGAGGAGAGAAGAGATAACGATGAGACGAGAGAGAGGAGAGAGAGAGATCGAGTAGGAAGATGAGAGAGAGACGGGAGGAGAGAGGAGGAGAAGAGAGATAGGACGAGAGGAGAGAAGGAGATCGAGGAGAGAGAGAGAGAATGAGAGAGAAGGACATCTGTGGAGAGAGAGAGACAGATTTGAGGGGGGGGGGGGGAGAGAGAGAAGAGGAGGACAGAGACGGGGGGCAGAGAGGCATGCAGTCAGACAAGCAAGCAAACATAAAGGCAGACAAGCACCCAGACAGATAAACGATGATACAAGGACAGAGAGACAGACAATTCGGCACAAACAGCGCTTGATGGAGTACATTGGCGTATGTACACGTGCACAAGATGGCCAGGACGTACAAGACATACAAGACAGTGAACAGAATCGTGCAGAGTGAAATGCCTCCAGTCCGTCTGTTCCCGAGCATTTAACAGAGCTCGGCGTGAAATATTGCTACACACGGGACACTGTATACCGCCAGCTGCTGTGTGTGTGTGTGGTGGTGTGTGTGTGTGTGTGTGTGTGTGTGTGTGTGTGTGTGTGTGTGTGTGTGTGTGTGTGTATTATGTGTGTGTTGTGTGTGTTCTGTCTGTGTGTCGTCGTGTGTGTGTGTGTGTGTGCTCTGTGTGTGTGTGTGTAGGTGGTGTTGTGTGTGTGTGTGTTGTGTGTGTGTGGTGTGTGTTATGTGTGTGTTGTGTGGTGTGTTATGTGTGTGTGTATGTGTGTGTGTATGTGTGTGTGTGTGTGTGTGTGTGTGTGTGTGTGTGTGTGTGTGTGTGTGTTTATGTGCACCACCAAGAGAAATATCACATAATAATCACACTTAAATACAACCCGGTAAGGCAGCAAGGGAGGGAATGGGTGGGAGTGGTGATGGACAAAGCATAAAAATAAACTACGTCATCAGTTTTGAGTTAAATTTGGTACGTTAATATGAAACTACTATTACTATTATTATTACTATCATCAACATATCCCCTTTTCACGTATGTATAAATAAAAGAGGACCTCCTACACCTCGTCCAATAACAAAAAGAGCCGCGTTTAACTCACCTGGTCGGCCATGCAGGTAATAGGAACGGAACCCCCACCGCACCCTCGCCTAATACAAGGTTTATCCATAATTTATTGAATATGACACATGGGAAAGGCCGTATCACTGAGAAATTCGATTCCAAGTTTTTAGATTCCAGTATAGAGGCAATAGATCCCACCCGTGCTATTCAAATTCTCCATAACAGTTACACAACGGAATTGAATCCTCTACTCGTTTCGGGAAAATGGCTAAGTTTTTTTCTCCCCTTTTTCTCTCTCTTTCTTTTTACTGTCGTGTTTTTTGTTCACTGGTATTGGAATCTGTGAGGTATTATTAGCAGGATAATTCCCCCCGTGTTTTGTTTTCAGGAGAGGACCCTCGAAAACGTAAACTACATGAGGGTTGGTTGCTTATTTTAGGGTCTTGTTTCTGGGGGCACGAAAAAAGGAGTCAGAGAGTGTAGATTAACCTCTCTCTCTCTCTACCTCTCTCTCTCTCTCTCCTCTCTCTCTCTCTCTCTCCTCTCTCTCTCTCTCTCTCTCTCTCTCTCTCCGCTCTCTCTCTCTCTCTCTCTCTCTCTCTCTCTCTCTCTCTCTCTCTCTCTCTATATCTCTCTCTCGCTCTCTCTCTCTCTCTCTCCTCTCTCTCTCTCTCTCTCTCTCTCTCTCTCTCTCTCTCAACCACAGCCAAGCACACACTTCATGCCACTCTGACAAAACACTCAAAACGGTTAAGGAAATATAAACCTTTACCTCGCTCAACATAGATTCGTCTAAGTGGCCTCATCCTTCATCCTTGAGCTTAATCCTGCTTCATCCTACCCCTGTCAGGATCCTTTACTGACACTACATCCTAGTTAGTGACCCTTCCCTTCCTTCCCGCCCACTTAGTTGACCTCATCCCATTCCTTAACCTCCTTATCTATTCATCATCTTCAATAGCTTTACTCAGTCTCTCTTTCTTGAGTGACTTTTGTTTATCTTTAGTTTTTTTCCTCCTGCAAGTGCCCTGAGTCCGCCGCAATACGGTTTAGTTCCCTTCACTCTTAGTAACACATGTCTCTCCTTCAGTCTCCCCCGCCAAGACTTTGTATATTTACACGCACCGCAAGCTCTTGGATTACCCACACACACTGTAAGGCGAACCACAAAACAGACTCTAATACATAAACATACTGAGTAGCCTCTACACATATACTTTATGCAATTGGAACACACAAACGGACCTTCATACCACACACACACACCACACACACACGTAAACACACACACACACACGCAAACACACACCACACACACACACACACACACACACACATCCCCCCAGCATAGAGCCACCAAGTAGACAGGGGATATAAACACAATGGAGTGGCGGGCTCCTGGCCAGGCTTCAAGGGGCTTCTGACACAACTGGGCCGCAATATATTAAGGAAGGCGAGGAACTAAATCCTGGGCGACCCTGTGTTTACTTGCGGGAGGTATTATCCGCCTCCGACCAGCTGCCGAGGTGACTGTGCCGGTGTTTATGAAGGGGGTTTAGCGTCTTACGTGTGTAGCGACGTGTGTGTGCGTTAGTGTGTGTGTGTGTGTGTGGGTGTGTGTGTGTGTGGGTGTGGGTGTGTGTGGGGTGGGGGGGCGTGTGTGTGTGTGTGTGTGTGTGTGGGTGTGGGTGTGGGTGTATGTGTGTGTGTGTTTGTGTTTACGTGGTGATCTAGATATTTGTTTGAATTGTTTTTTCATTATTCTGATATGTAGTCGTCCTATCATCTATACAAATAGTAATCGATTTGAACAGTAAGAATAAAGAAGAACAAAAACCAACCATGATATAAAATGAAGTGTAATTACATTTAATCACGTGGTGCTTTTTACTCTATCATTGTTACTGAAATAAATAAGAAAGTTTAGGTTTATAATCTATATAAACCAGAACCAGTTTGTAGGGTTCAAAGTGGCGGGTACGGACGGGTCACGAGATCGCAGACGGGGGAGGGAGAAAAAAATATCCTGGGAAAAATGTGATCTGATTGCGTTGGTCAAGGCTGCTGGTGTCTTGGGATCCCGTCTTGCGGTTGCTCTTATAGTTAGCAGGTGTGAAGGGCGGTGGTTGCTGACGGAAAAACAGGATGGCCCACAAAGAAAATGATTTAATATGAAAAAGCTTAAGAAGGAGTTTTGAGTTTGACACTGGTACAAGTCACCATGATAACAAGAAATGTGTTACTTGGTATGAAAGAGAAGAGAAGAGAGAGATGAGAGATGAGAGACGAGAATGAGAGAGGATGACGAGAAGAGGAGAGAGAGAGGAGAGAGAGAGAGCGATCGGTAGAGGAAGGAGGAGAGAGAGAGAGGGAGAGAAGAGAGACGATGAGAGAGAGAGAGAAGAGGAGACACTGAGAGAAGAAGGAGAGAGAGGAGAGACGAGGAGATTGAGAGAGAGAGAGAATGAGAGAGAGAGAGAGAGAGAGAAAGAGAGAGAGAGAGAGTCATATACAAGAATATAGACATACAGACACAAGGAGAGACGAGAAGGCGACAGGAGACATGACATAATCCAAAAAAATAAGAGACATGAAAAAAATAAAAAGGAAAGATGAAGAAGGAGAAGGAAAAAAGGAAAGAAAAAAAGAGGGGTGAGGTATGTGGTGCCACCAGGGGAAAGGGACTCCTACCACCCTCTTCTGCGGCGGCCATTACATCGTGGCACTAAAGCGGTTACGAGGTGCCAATAGCGGCCGGCAGCATTTTGATCAGGTGAAGGGGTCGCGGCGCGGGGCCATGCTTGCTGCTGCTGCTGGCAATTGCTTGGGGACCGTCACTGCCTCGACATTAGTGACCAGTGTGACGGAGGCTCCTATGTTGATGCGGGGCTGATTATTCTGTCTGTCTGTGTATTTATGTGTGCCTGTGTCTGTCTCTGTCTGTCTCTCTATCTCTCTCTCTGCCTGTCTCTGTCGTTGTCTCTCGCTATATATATCTGTCTCTCTGTCTGTCTGTCTCTCTCTGTCTGTCTGTCTGTGTGTTTCTATGTGTCTGTGTCTGTCTCTGTCTCTCTCTATCTCTCTCTCTCTGCCTGTTTCTGTCGCTGTCTCTCGCTATATATCTCTGTCTGTCTGTCTGTCTGTCTGTCTGTCTGTCTGTCTGTCTGTCTGTCTGTCTGTCTGTCTGGGATGTCTGTCTGTCTGTCGGTCTGTCTGTCTGTCTGGTCTGTCTGTCTGCCCTGTCTTTCTGTCTGTCTGTTCTTTCTGTCTGTCTGTCTGGCTTGTCTGTCTCTTCTCTCTTCTCTCTCTCTCTCTCTCTATCTCTCTCTCCTCTTCTCGCCTCTCTCTCTCTCTCTCCTCTCTCTCTCTCTCTCTCTCTCTCCTCTCTCTCTCTCTCTCACATCGATCATGGGGCATATATCTCACGTGAAATTTAATACCACTGCAGCCCAGCACGACGCGACGCAGCATTCCACGGTTGTTAATTTTATGCAGGAGCCCTCACACGGCCATCACACTGTATGCTTAATGCAAATAAAGTGATGTGAAGTCCCGCCAAACACGCCGCGTGTCAGACGAATACAATAATTCATATGCATGGCCAGTAATGTTTTCATACTGCGTGGTGTTAGGAAGGAACTAAAGGAACATGGAATAAAACGAAAAAGAAATAGTAGAGAAGACGACTTTTATGTTGAGTGGGCGTGTAGGACGTAACTCGTGTAGTGGCTGTGTCTCACCGCTTCCGGCTGTGGTCGTGGCTATGCTGAAAGTCCCTGTTTTGCGCTTGTGTGAGACTGAAGAAAAATTGTTATATCGACAGTATTATATTAAAAGAAATAATGATGGGTGGAGTTATGTATTCCTCTCTCGCTTTCTTTGAATCCGGTAAAATATAGCACGTTACAGAAACCAAATATCATGCCTCGAAATATTTCCTGCATACATATTATTAACCGAATATCACGAATAGTGTTTACCGAAACCGACGTTATTATACTTTAAACAAGAATGAAATATGCGATAGGAGCATGAAGAAAAATACAAAAAGTTAATGCAAATTCAACCGCCATCCAAGGTCGGCCATTTACAAAGTTTCCGTGCTTAACCAAAATCTGTTAAGTCATTTCATTGGCTTATACGTTAGCGACGCTCTTACTCCATGCAGGTGAGTTGGCGTATAAATAACACAACGAATGGTCTACAATCACGCACTGCCTCCACGGTCATGTATCCTGCGCGGCGTTTTATTTGCTGCCACAAGTTATAAGAATTACACGAGCACTTGCAAAACGCCCTTGAGAGATGAAGCCGCTGGTCGAAGAAGCGTGTTGTGAGGTACACAGTTCAAGGGCAGAGAGACGCCAAAGAATTTTTTTTGTCTCCCGTCCGACAGATCAAGAAGTAGAGAAGAAAAGGAGCAACCGGTCAATAAGGACGATTTTCTTTTAGTTTTCAAGGTACTGAGCAACTCTATACCATATTGTGTAAGCTTCTTGACAAAATATTTCGAGGGATTCACGACCCTGCAATGTAATACCCGGTAAGTCATGCATTAATAGTTGTAATCCCAGGGCGTGCATCAGCTGCCCTGTCTCCACGAAGGTCTCAATCAGGCTTCTCTGCTGGATAGCAAAGTCTTGGTCATGAGTTATTGGATCCCGTCCTCGCCGCCTCGCAGTAATCACGTGTGTGCTACTGCAATTATTTTCTATAATTCTGAATTTACTTCCTCCGCTTCGCCTTGTATTACGTCACGGCACCGACTGATGATGCTTCACACGGCACCCAAACGCAGCTTGATTAAGACGTTCGGCTCCCATAAGATGGCGTAACACACTTATCCTGCAAGCGCCACATCCCTCAATTTTCCATCAAATGAGAACCAACTTGAGCATGATTACGTACAATAAATTCCCGCGTTGCGATGGGAGTTGAGGTTATTAGCATAATGGTTTTATGTGCCCTAGAGTGCTAAGTCTGGTGAGGCCCCTCCGGTCAGCTCCATCTCCCCCTCCTTCCCCCTCCTCCCCTCCTATCATGACAGCCGCAGTCTGATAGCAATGAATATGAGTGCGAGCAAATATATTACCTCCCTCCAGTCTCTCTCTCGGGGATCTCTCCAAGATATGCCCCCCCCCCTATTACAAGATTCCCTTACTCGGATTCTTCCTCCCCTTCTTCCTAACTCCCCCCCTTCTTCCCATCCCTTCTGACTGTACTTTTGGCTCCCTTATCCAGCTCCTCCCTCCCTGACTCCCTTCCTTTCTCCTCCTTCACTTGTATGTCTGATGCTGCCTTTCTTGTGCAACTCCTGTCTCTCCCTTTCTTCCTATCATTCTTTTTTATCTCTATTTGTGGTCATCTCTCTCTCTCTCTCTCTCTCTCTCTCTCTCTCTCTCTCTCTCTCTCTCTCTCTCTCTCCTCTCTTTCTCTCTTCTCTCTCTCTCTCTCTCTCTCTCTCTTTCTCTCTCATACTTTAATCCTCCGCTGCCGTACCTAATATTTTCTCTAGTTTCTATCTCTCATTTATTCCTAAGCTTCACCATCTCCTCAATTCTCCCCGAACCCTTTCTTGCATCGCCTCTAATTATCGAGACTTCTATGCTCACCATTCTCTTCACTCATCCTGCTCTCCCCTTTTCTCTCTCTCTCTCTCTCCATCTCTCCCCTTCTCAGATTTCCTCATTATCCTGAAATAGGCCCTAAAGATATATATTCCTTAATAAATCGTCTATAGTGATCATCATACGGTAATAACTACACCCAGGTTTCATATCTTCGGTGTAAAAACAAAGGCTATGAATGTTTAAAAAAAATGAGAAGTAACATTAATGCATGTTTATAATTCTCCCCTGGCTGCAAAAAATAGATGAATTACTCAATTAATTTCAGAGCCATCAAGGCGAAACAAAAGGCGGCCGTCAGCAGATTGGGAAAGAGGGAAAGAAGCATAGTAATGTTTGCATTCATCTAAATAGACAGGTCTATTCCATTACTGTAATTTAAGGTTATCAGTACCTAAGATAATGTCATTTTCACTTTGTTATTTAAGTCCGCGCAGACACTGATCGTAACTTAAGGGGCGGAGAAGGAGGAGGAGGAAGAGGATGAGGAGGAGGAGGAGGAGGCACGAGAAGGGAGGGAAGAAAGAAAAGAAGGTGGTAAGGACTAAGGAGGGTGCGAACTAGAGGAAGGGAGGGAGAGACAGGAAATAGGGAGGGGAGGAGGAACAGGAAGGGGGTGCAGAGGGAAAATATCGCAGCATAAGATCGGAAAATGAAATCGAAAATAGCTCGCCGGGATAAAATATACTTCGCTTATCCGGAAAAATGAAATGCTGGAGGGAAATAAAATAGAACTGTCACAGACCAAGAGTTTATCCGGCCTCCCCGACGAATTTCAATTTTCATGCCTGCACCCCTCTGCCTTCCCCCCTCCCTGTGCCTCGATATATGAAGCAGCAGGCACTCGGCAAATTACAATATTTCTCACTGTACTGAACGAGTAAGAGACCTGTGACGATTGGCTGTTCCTGCGTTCCCTATGCAAGAAGAAAAAAATATAGCATACGTTGAGTCATACAATTGCCTACATAATTTTCATACAACGATCGCTTGCCGGAACTTAACTCGCTAAATTTTACACTCCATTGCTGCTGCTACTGTTGTGTCTGCTGTTGCTACCGTTCTTAATGCTGCTACTTCTGTTACTTCTAGTTATGCTGCTACTGTTGCTGTTTTTGTTCATGCCACTACTAATACTACGATTCACTATTTTAGTTCTGCATTTATTCCTAGTACTACTATTACGACGATAATGCTGCAAATATTCCAACGTTTAGTATCGAAAATAATACTTACATCATGTTCAAAGTATTATTGTGCTTACAGTATGCATTTTAAAGTCTTCTATTATTGTTCTTGTATCGTTATGGTGTTAAGTCAGTCAGTGAGTATGTCTGTCTTTCTGTCTTTTTGTCTTTAAACATGTATTTTCCTCGCCTCCAACACTGAATCTTCCCCACCATCACCAGCACAGCAACATAACACCCACCTCATCCCACCATCACCAGCACAGCAACATAACACCCACCTCATCCCACCATCACCAGCACAGCAACATAACACCCACCTCATCCCACCATCACCAGCACAGCAACATAACACCCACCACATCCCACCATCACCAGCACAGCAACATAACACCCACCTCATCCCACCATCACCAGCACAGCAACATAACACCCACCTCATCCCACCATCACCAGCACAGCAACATAACACCCACCTCATCCCACCATCACCAAGCACAGCAACATAACACCCACCTCATCCCACCATCACCAGCACAGCAACATAACACCCACCTCATCCCACCATCACCAGCACAGCAACATAACACCCACCTCATCCACCATCACCAGCATAGCAACATAACACCCACCACATCCCACCATCACCAGCACAGCAACATAACACCCACCTCATCCCACCATCACCAGCACAGCAACATAACACCCACCTTCATCCCACCATCACCAGCACAGCAACATAACACCCACCTCATCCCACCATCACCAGCACAGCAAACATAACACCCACCTCATCCCACCATCACCAGCACAGCAACATAACACCCACCTCATCCCACCATCACCAGCATAGCAACATAACACCCACCTCATCCTACCATCACCAGCACACGCAACATAACACCCACCTCATCCCACCATCACCAGCATAGCAACATAAACACCCACCTCATCCCACCATCACCAGCACAGCAACATAACACCCACCACATCCCACCATCACCAGCACAGCAACATAACACCCACCTCATCCCACCATCACCAGCACAGCAACATAACACCCACCACATCCCACCATCACCAGCACAGCAACATAACACCCACCTCATCCCACCATCACCAGCACAGCAACATAACACCCACCTCATCCCACCATCACCAGCACAGCAACATAACACCCACCACATCCCACCAGCCCCTATCCTTGCCATCACCTCTACGCCACAAAATCAAGTTCTCTTATCCATAATCAGACAGGCGTACACACAACCTGAAGTCCTTCCACCCATGTGTTACCTTGGCCCAAAAAACACTTAAGTTGCACATTTCTTGTTCCTAAAATGACAAGCCTCAATACTCCCTCCCAACACAAGGACCACTGCTTGTTTTTATTCTGTCTGGACCTTGACCTACCCGACAGTCACTCCAGGCACGTAGCATTGCATTCCTAAACTCATGTCTCTCCAGCCACATCGGCCTACTACAATAGTAACTTCATGAGGCGCTGCCATGTGTCATGAAACATTAAAGTGTCCGTGTCGTGTTCATATGAGTTATTTAAAAGAACACGTCCAGGTTGATACTTAGAAGAAATTTATGACAGCAAAATAACACCATTGCATTTCTTTCGGAAAAAACTTTAAATAAAATGACAGAGAAAAGAATTGACGGAAGGAGGAAAGGAAACTAAAGTGAAGGGAGAAAGGGAAGTAAGAAAGATAAATGAGTCAAAATGATATTAGCGACATGAAAAGAAAAGAAACGGAAGTTACCGAGCAAATGATATATATAGATAATTATATAATAGAATATAAATAATATATATATATAAAAGATATGTATATATATATAATATGATAATATATATATATATTATAT
>JACEEZ010022317.1:1495920-1510920 GCA_016584305.1 Chionoecetes opilio | reverse complement strand
ATTTCTGTTAAGACTTACAGTCATTGAATACTTTTCCCTAGCAAACATAAAACGTCATATTTGTGAGGAATTTCATCGAGTCACGATCTTATGCTGAGAGTAAAACCTATCATCGGCAACCAACGTGTTGGTGATCAGACAGGACACCTAAAAAAGACACTCACTACCTTCCCCACCGGTACCACACGCACACACACACACACACACACACACACACACACACGCACACACACACACACGCACACACATACACACACACACACACACACACACACACACACACACACACACACACACACACACACACACACACACACACACACACACACACACACACACACACACACACACAACCACATTCCCTCACGCCGCCACATCCACCACCGCCATCCTCGGGTTCCGAACACAGAAATTCAGATGAATTCATATATGCAATTTTGCGAGTCAACATCTTTCCCAAACAGACGGATTAACGACACAATTCAAGGAAAACGCATGCATCCATGCATATATGCATAAAAATATGCATAAGCTCGCAACAACATACACCGTGTTTACGTATACTCAATACTCCTACCTCAGCATACATACATTGTGCCTGCATACAAAAGGCTTACCTGCAAACAAAAGTTCCCACATGAACCATGAGTTGGAAAAACGATTGAAAGGATACATATTAGAACGATTACAATATGTGTGTTTTTTTGTGAGAAATCATGTCACAGGAACGATATATCTATATAAAAATATCTTTGAAAAACATATATTTTGGTAGTTTTTAATTTATTTGACGGAATGTTTCTTCTAACGTTTAATGTTACCGAATAAGGCAGTGTGCACCTTCCAACGCCTTCGGATGAAGAAATTAGAAAACCTGAGTTTCATAACTTGTGAATATCTCCTAATTTATTAACTGCATAAATAATTGTTTACTTCACCATTATTGTCATCATCGTCACCATTATCATCGCAAATCATTAAGCAATAAAGCAATAATTGGCTATAATAACCTTGCAAGGACGCGCACAGACAACACACACAGGTTGACAAACACTCGTAATGGCCCGTTTCGATGTAGTGGGGGCGAGGGAGCCTGGACTCAACGGGCGCTTCTGCAATCCCAAAATCTCATCTCATCTGAAACCTTAGGAATATTGAGGCCTTACCCGCCGTCATTTATTGGTCACAGTGACGTGGCTGTTTACCTGCGTGCCTCTCATTTGTCTTAATTACGGACGCGATGGGCTCACTGCCAGCAACCCTGATCTGGAATTCAGGTGTGGCGGGGATTATTAATTTCCCGATGCGTGGATAATGTAAACAGGGACGCCGTGACGGACAAGGAGATGGGAAGGCGAGGTGCTGCGGAGGAATTGGATTGTAGTTTGATGAGTGAGGAAACGACATTTCACCACCTGCTGACCGAAATTACAGTTAATCTATCCTAAACAAGGCTTTCACTCGGAAAATGACGTTTATTCAAGATTAAAACTGGTAATTGTCTAAGATCTCACAGTCACACACACACACACACACACACACACACACACACACACACACACACACACACACACACACACACACACACACACACACACACACACACACACACCACACACACACACACCACCACACACACACACACGCACACACACACACACACACACACAACACACACACACACACACACACACACACTCATATTATGAATAAAGAATAAATAAATTTTCTCTAAGGAGCGCTGTGAAGCCATTTTGTCAGCAACAGTTAATGTGACAATCGATAACTCCCGCGCTTTTAAGAAATCAATATTATATCATAAATGTAGGTCAAGGAAAACTAGCATAACATTTGGTCAAGTGCATCACCATCAATATAATCCATCGAAAAGAAAGTGATGATTTTTTTTCTAGTGTTTAAGTTATCTCTATGTTTTTTGGACATTTGCCCCGGTAAGTGGATTAAAAAAAGTCAGTATTCAAATCCAAATAAAAAGTTAAAAATTCGTATATGAAGAGTGGAAGCCAATCAAATATGTCAACAAACAATCAACAAGTCAAACATCGACGTGGAGGAAAATCAATGTGGCATAATGACACACAACAACAAAACGTTCATGTGAATAGGCAGACATGAAAACAAACACACACACACACACACACACACACACAATCAGTGAATGACGGTGAGTACATACATACACACCCACTAGCACGCATACAGACGTCTTCAAGCCATCATGACCTTCAAAGCCTCACCTTCCTGCGATTATGCTTTGCCGAGGTAATAAAACACGAGCAGCTTGTTGGGCGGGAGGGGCCGGGTGGTAGGCGGCGGAGACGAGGCGGCGGCGGCGGGAAATCACTCAGCCTCCCGCCAGGCCGCCTCTACCGCCACCAAAACACGGCTGCTCACGTTTTCGTCGCTCTAAATGAAGTATTTTCGCAGACAGACACGTTTCTAGGGTGTAACTAAAGCAGGAACACCTTCAGACGAGTGTAGGAGACGTGAGGCAGATGCTGTGGCCGCCGGCGATCAGCAGACACAAGTGAGGCAGCCCTGGGAGCGTTATCGCAGCTAGACTGGACGTACACTCAGTGAAGCTGGAAATCGCAAGTAATAGAGAGTCTGCTCGCGTCTTATAAACTTGTACGCTATACTTCTAAGGTTAGATGTATACTGTGTGTGATGCAGTGACCAGACGTATGCTGCACGCTGCTCACAACACACTGTAATCTACTGCATTCCCTTTATAAACAGCAGGAACTCAGAGGCAGGTATTCCTTGTATAACAAAGTACCGATATCTTTCTTTCTTTCTTTTCAATTCCTTCGGAGTACTTTTACTTTTTGCCATGTTTTGCATTCCTACCTTGAATAATGGCCCGGCAGTGCTTCTTAACAGCCAAAGTCGTGTGTAACCGAAGCACATTCCATACCTGATGTGTAACCAACGAAAACGAAATCGATGGAGATAGTACAAAAAAACAGCGTCCTCCGTCATCATACACCTCATATACATTACTAGGAATCATGCATGAACACGAGAACAACAAGTACATGCTAAACAAGCGGAGCAAAGGTGTGACAAAATATTGAAAATGCCGCCACAGCAGGGGCCGGAGAGGAGCGAGCAGGGTGAGCAGCCCGCCATTACGGAGAGGCCCGGCCCATCCCTCGTCCGGGCGGAACACCTACTTCAATCTCGGTTTTCTCAGCCTCTGGGGAGACTTCAGCCCTTCACAGCCTCTCCAGATATCAGTCGCACCCACAAGACATCAACACGACACACACAAAAGGTCTGACTTACCTGATTTCGTATATTTTGGCAGAAGTTTGTTAAAGCGAGCACAGTACGGCCGGAGAGACTCAAGATGGCGCCGAGGCAGGAAGAGGACGGCTCCCCTATAAGAGGGGTGGGGCTACTCTGGCCTTTATGATAATAATTATTATTCCATGAATACCTCTGCCCTGCATACGGTGTTCCCTTGACATTTTAGCCCTCGTGCATAACACTATCTTAATTATGACGTGCCAATGTTTACGTTGAAATGCAAAGACCTAGGATTATTATTCCTTGTAAATAATGAAATAGATGGGTCTGGTTGCCGTTACCGTGACTTCATAGAGGTTCGATATGAAGTAATGAATCAGCTTTATTATGGACAAGGCAACACTAACTGGGTTCTCTTCACACACTTGCACATCTTTTTGAGGCTGCCTCTCTCTCTTCATCTCATCTTCTGTTTCCTCCACTCTCTCTTTCTTTCTACATTACCCCATTTCTTTACTTCTCTCCTTCTCCTCCCGCACGGACACACCTTCTGGATGATTCACGCCTCGCCTTTTCATTTTCACCTTTTAATTAACACTTTCTATATTTATGTGAATAGTTTTTTTTTTACCATGGACGGACACTGACACAAACTTAGACGTATAGAGAAGACGCCGTGTGTAGTTGTGTGAGGGTGAATATATACAGTTGCAGAGGTGAGGTGGCTGGCGCGTCTGACGTTAAGAGCTTTGCGTGATCATGGGAGATGAGAAGCCCTGAGTTCAAGGTTATCATGCGGGCAAGGTTTAGGACTCATCTGAAAAATTGACTTGCAGCTTATAGTGGTCAAAGGGATGCTTGAGTGAGTCTTAGACGCGGATCGTAGGCAGAAGCGAGAGATGCGGAGACAAAACAGGTTTATCCTATTTGATATCAAGGTCTTTATGGCTGCGATGTTGACTGTGTTTTTCTTTTTAGTGTTTTATCTTAATATTCGTAAATTGAACGCTTATTACTACTGAAATTCTGATTCCACCGACTTGAGGCTCTTTGCATGTGTTTATACATATTTTTTCTGCATTCAATAACATTGTGTGATGAGGCACGTCAAATATATTGTTAAGATATCTACTTTGCATCCCTGAAAATCCATAATCAATAAAATAAGTTTGTAATAGTTTCGTAATTATAAAACTAATTTATTCTATGTAAACAATTTTCATTACCTTAGACATTATCGTGTATAATTTTTTATTGTTAATAAAATATTTTTCAGTGCTACTATAAGCATAATAACGCTAAGATTATTTTTTTAGAAATAGTAAAACATTTTTTTGCAATTTCCACTTAACGATACAAACAGTGGTCTGTGAAATACTTCTAAGAGCATATCCAGACACTAGGACAATGACCTTATAGTCATAGAAGTAAGTGAGAGTGCTCGTAATAGCCACAAAAAATGAAGAAATAAATAAACCGCTCTGTGAGGCGGGGGCGCCGGCGGCAGCTCAGGCGGCGCCATCGCCTTCTCCCCGCCGCTCGCTGGGCCGGGCTGGCTGGCTTTATTTACAAGCACAGGCGACCACTCCTCCACCATCTAATTAATGATCCTCTACAGGGCTTAAGAGGACCTCCTGATCGTGTGTAAAGGCGACATGATCCCAGCGTGGAAGACACGGGAGGCGGCGGACAGGGTCTAAAGGAATTCCTGAGATAATCGGGTTGGTGATCCGCCGCCTGGTCGCCGCCCCACAGGCCGGCCACGACCCGGGGACCTCAAAGGGTATGTTTTACTGACGATCATCAAGCGGATCATTCCTCACTGCTAATATAATTCAGAAAAGCTATACAATTTCAATATTCTTCATATACTAAAAATAAAAATTACGTTGAAGTATAGTACTATACCAGCTTTACTTCGAGCGATATTCCACTATCGGCATCTATTAAAGGCATAATTCCACTATAGAAAATTTCTACAGAGTAACGGTGCTCAGGTGCAATCTTAATTACCATTTAACTTACAGGTGGTCAGCCGCCGCCAGCGACCAAGAGACGACTTCTCCGTTACCTGCCTGAGTCCCGGCGGTGAGGCCTCGGCGGGCTGCACCTCGCCGCCGCCGGTGACGTAACCGGCCACACCATTGTCTTGCCGGAGTCCACAGCAAAAACTTGGTGGAGTGAAGCCACAATGTAAGTAATGGTTGTTCGTAATGTACGATACAGGGTATTATTGATCGAATATTAGTTAGGCATTGATTACGTACGATAAACGTATATTACTTGTAGCTGAAAAATAATTGCATTCTTTGAGTAACATCAATGAATAATACAAGTGAAAGTCTTGGTTTATATCATGAAAAAATCCTCATAAGCGAATGTTGGTTATTAAGCTTCACAAGCGCGATAGTTATTATTTTAGTATAAATCAATAATAACTAAAGCAATGCAGATAAGTAATAGTCACGTTATAGTGTATATTTTCTGCGTGTAAACTTACCAAAACGAGGCATGAGTTATGTGACACTCTCTACACCTGAAACAAATAGTTCACCATAATATTCCGTGTGCATGATTTGCTGCGTGGAGTGTAACCAAACAGTCAATGACACAGCAGCACCATGAGCGCAGGGCTGCCGCGCCCTAAGGAAATCAATACATGCGATAAAGATAGATAACAATAAACAATGCAACTAATTTCAACACCTGATTTATCACTACTGATTTATGGTAATAGGCCATAAAAATACATATATTTATTTTTCATAATATTGAAAGTTTTTTCCTTATTTTGATGAACGAGGAATTTCTTCAGCATTGTAGATGACCAACGCATATCGAGAAATGCATACATCAATATTGTTTTTTGGTGGATAGAAATGAGCTTCGTCTTCTTTTTACATATTTACAATGAACAAGTTTCTTGGACACACACACACACACACACACACACACACACACACACACACACACACACACACACACACACACACACACACACACACACACACACACACACACACACACACACACACACACACACACACACACACACACACACACACACACACACACACACACACACACACACACACACACACACACACACACACAAGGGGAACTCCGTAGTGTAAGGGATAGCACGCTCGGCTCATAACTGAGAAGTCCCGGGTTCGATCCCCGGGCGGAGCGAAGACAGACGGGTGGTCTTCTTAAAACCCGAGCCCTTGTTCACCCAGCAGTGAATGGGTTCCGGGTGTTAGCCAGGGGTTTGTGACCCCCCTCCCGGGGTGGTGGCTTCGGCCAACACTAAGCACTAAGGATGAATGATGAAATAAATGTTGATATGGAGACGGGGCCATACGAGCGTTGCTCAGGCCCTGTAAAATACAGCTAGATGAATACAACTAGATGAATACACACACACACACACACACACACACACACACACACACACACAACACACACACACATCTATCTATCTATCTATCTATCTATCTATCTATCTATCTGTCTATCTATATACATATACATATATATTATCCTAAAAATGGCAAAATTCATCAATAACAGTCAATCAGAAGGGTGAGAGGTAGGGGGATTTTTGCGTCACCATGAGGGGAACAGGCAGACGGCAAATTGGCCAGTATATGTGTAATATTTTTTAGAGCAACGTGATTTAACATGGATTATAAAGGAACTCTGATAAACGAAATAGACAAGAGATGTTGTGGCAATAACGTGACACACTCGATGGCAAACATATATAATTCCATATTTATGAGAGATAAAACACAAACCCAACGAAATAAATCCATGATATATAGCAGAGGGGAAAAACGAAAACAAAACAAAAATCTTTAACCTGTGTACGTCAAGTTTTTGTTTCAGAAAAAATCCTTTGGCAATACAAACCAGATCGATACATGTTCCTTCGCCCCCTTCCCCCCTCCCCCCCCTTACGCAACATCCATAAGCATCTGTACATTATATATCACCTACACGAGAAACCTACATAAATAAAGATGCAATAATATGGATCACTGAAATGTATGTTTATCATGAGTATTTGAACGTTGTAAATTACTGAAAACATTATCGACTCGTTTATTTTGTTCAGTAATTAGAATCAGGAATACAAGTCGCATCGGATACAATGATGAATATGCAACTGTATTAATCAGTATTTTGTTCTCATTACTATGTGTTATTATTACTACTACTACTAACACTTTTCGGAACTCAAAAATCGTCCTATTCACGTATTTAGAGACTATGCTGAATATAGGTTACGATTGGTAGTATCTGGGTAATGTTTGGTAATGAAGGAGGCATCGCTATATAGAAAGGCTAGGTAATGACGGAGATGTGGTGGTGTAAATAGTAATGACCACCTTCCGTCCCAGAGTCAAGGTGTGAGGTGGTGATGGACGGTGGGCAGGTGTGTTAGGTAGATGTGTTGGGCAGGTGTGATGGCATACGTGTTGAGGAGGTGTGTTGGGCGTCAGGAACACTCCCTCACACCCCTAAAACTGCATATCCCTCATAGCATCTCCCAAGGAA
Organism: Chionoecetes opilio; assembly: GCA_016584305.1. Lineage (NCBI taxonomy): Eukaryota > Metazoa > Arthropoda > Malacostraca > Decapoda > Majidae > Chionoecetes > Chionoecetes opilio. Next base: position 1,503,084 of record JACEEZ010022317.1, on the reverse strand, counting down.
GGTTACTGGTCACATTAACTACTCTGCATTATCATTGTCATCACTAACACCACACCACTATACAGCAACAACAACAACGACACTGGCCTGGCTTGAAATAAATCAGGTAACTTTAAATAAATTATACATAAATCTCAGTGAATTATGATGTCATTGTAAACATTGCGAACAAAAACTATTCCAATGAAAACATCCGACTAGTACAATTAGGATTTTGTTATTATAATGACAATGAGTATTTTCATTAACGTCATTATTATTATTATCATTATTATTATGATGATGATTAGTATCGCTTTTATTTTTTAAAACATAATCATGATAATATAACATGAGAGAGAGAGAAAAAGGTAAATAATTAGGACATCTACAAAGGTCAAATAGCATTAGGGAGTTAAGTCGGTGCCGCAAATGACCAACAATTCCCGCCTCGAGGTTACGCCAAGAACCGTAACATTGAAGTGACCTAACCCCGCTCACGGTATAAAAAAAAGGGTCCTCCTGATTTTTGAATGGCGTGAAGGCTCTAAGCTACCTCTCCCTCCCGCTGTTTGCTAATGTAGTGAGAATAAAGAGGAATTAAAAAGGAAATGGGGACCCGATTTTCAGTCAAGCATGAAGACAATTTGTAAAAGAAGACATCAGAGGCATGACAGGGGTGGAGATGCATCGGCGACGTTAGTGTCTCGTTCGTTGCAGTGTGGGGCGTTACGTCTCACCTGCATCTCCCTCAATAAGAACTGGATACCCCCGTAATGGACACTGTTTAAATTGTCCGACCATGAGTAAGCAGCCATGGCCATAAGACCTTCTCCTATGTCTCTCTCCCCTTCTCTGATCCTTCAACTCCTGGAAGCCTCAAGATAGTACATGTAAAAGGGTTTTTCTCGTGTTTTTGGGTAATAGAATAAGTGAAAAATATTACATATTAACAAATGTCGGTCTTTATTTCGAACTATTAACTAATATAAAAAAATCTATCGTTGTAGAAATGCTCACTTTGTTCATATTTTTATCTGCTTTCATTCATTTGTTTATCACTGAATAGTTACGTCACCTGATATTTTCTTCTTATTTTTTTTTCTCTCTCTCTCTCTCTCTCTCTCTCTCTCTCTCTCTCTCTCTCTCTCTCTCTCTCTCTCTCTCTCTCTCTCTCTCTCTCTCTCTCTCTCTCTCTCTCTCTCTCTCTCTCTCTCTCTCTCTCTCTCTCTTCTCATGGTGGTCTTTTGGCTCTCAATTAATGCCGCGTCATTTGACATAATTACACAAGGGGAAATAACGCGCCACTTAAATACAAAATGATAAAGATAACGACCGTGTTTCCAGCGCCGGAATGAAGGAGAGGAATGGCGTTATTTGAGGGTTATTTCACGGGGGTCACATTACCTGAGTCTCCAGGACCACTATGCCGTCCACGAAAATGATTGAGCAATTCAAACTTTCCCTTGCATTAAACACACACACACACACACACACACACACACACACACACACACACACACACACACACACACACACACACACACACACACACACACACACACACACACACACACACACACACACACACACACACACACACACACACACACACACACACATACACACACACACACACACACACACACACACACACACACACACACACACACACACACACACACACACGCACACACACACAGAAACACATATACACAAGCTTATTTGTCGAAATGAACAATAATTCCTTCGTAATAGGGAAACTTAATACCAGAGTGGTCCTTTATGTCTATTCGTGCCACGCAAACGGCTCCTCCTGTGCTTTCTCCTGACGTAGTTTGGGCATTCCCGTCACCCTTTGTGGCCTGTGTGCTACTGATTACGATGGTTACAAGCATAGCGTATGTATACTTAATGAGAAAAAAACACATGGAAAACGAGTGACGCAGAAATTCGTAGGTACAAACCCCCCAAAAATATTTCAGACCAAAGTAGGCGTTTGGGAAATACCTCCAGCAAGCCCACTGACACTTGGGAATCTATATGGAAATAAACTATGGTCCAGGTATTCAGGAATTGCCCTGGATTCTGTGAACGACGCCGTTTTTCATGTAAATGCCACTTTGGGATTGCCCTTCTTTGGGGAAGCAAAAACACACCTGGGCTCCCGCTCCGTGAAACGCGGAGCTCAGCGGACCTCAAAACATTCCCCCCCCCCCACACACACCTGTGCTGCCCACCCCCACACATGTACTGTCCCCCCCACCTGTACTGTCCCCCCAAACTTGTACTGTCCCTCCACACACACACCTCCACACCTGCACCGCCACACCTGCATCTCACCACCCGCATTGCTCCACCTGTCTTCCCACCAGACCAACTGCCTCGCCTCTGCCTCCATATGTTCCCCCACACATAAAACCTCCACTCATCCCTCCACGTCCACACAACTTCACTTGTCTTAGCATACTATAGTTCTTGAATCCACTTCATGCACCTCCACCACCTCCACCTGCCTCTCCACACCTACACTGCTCCATCTATCATACCATATGCATACACTCCTCCCAGTCCTAAACCAGCTGCCTCTCCACAAAACATGCCTTGCTAAACTCCATCCTCCGCCTCCCTGCACCAGTCTCTTTCCTGGCATCCCCGCGCCTGCATACACCATTTTGTATACGATTATGCATCCTCTGACACTCAATTTATCCGTCCCGACATGAAAGTCACCCTGAAAGTCAAGCTAAATCAATACTATCATGGAAAAAATATATTCTTATCTGTATTGTACGATCTCAAGCAAATATGCCTAGAATATAGTGACAGTTATATAACGTGTAATTTTTTGATCAATGAATACGCAAGTGCTTGTGTAACTTTCATTGTCATTATTTGCTGCTGTGTTTTTTGTATACCAATTTATGACAAAAGCCTCTCCTAACTTTCACCATTGCATGATTTTGCTCTTGTTCTCCTGTTTGAGTGTGTGTGTGTGTGTGTGTGTGTGTGTGTGTGTGTGTGTGTGTGTGTGTGTGTGTGTGTGTGTGTGTGGGTGTGGGTGTGTGTGTGTGTGTGTGTGTGTGTGTGTGTGTGTGTGTGTGTGTGTGTGTGTGTGTGTGTGTGTGTGTGTGTGTGTGTGTGTGTGTGTGTGTGTGTGTGTGTGTGTGTGTGTGTGTGTGTGTGTGTGTGTGTGTGTGTGTGTGTGTGTGTGTGGGTGTGGTGTGTGGGTGTGGTGTGTGTGTGTGTGTGTGTGTGTGTGTGTGGTGTGTGGGTGTGTGTGTGTGTAGTGTCTTGTATCGTTGTTGCTTTGTATTGCTGTGATCCAGTTGTGTAATGTGTCTGTGTGTTTCTTGCTGTGTTGGTGTGTGTTGAGTCTGTACCGTATTGTTCAACTCTGGGGAGTGAGTTAGTGTTGTGTGTGGGTGTGTGGTGTGTAGTTGTGTTGGTGTGTGGTGTGTGTTGTGTGTGTGTGTGTTGTGTGTGTGTGTGTGTGTGTGTGTGTGTGTGTGTGTGTGTGGTGTGTGTGGTGTGTGTGGTGTGTGTGTGTGGTGTGTGTGGGTTGTGTGTGTGTGGTGTGTGTGTGTGTGTGTGTGTGTGTGTGTGTGTGTGTGTGTGTGTGTGTGTGTGTGTGTGTGTGTGTGTGTGTACTGTCTCTGAACTATCGTCATACATTGCTTAACTCCGCTCATTGACTCTATCCACGCTTCTCATAATCATCCGCTTCCTCTATACTCTTCATTCTCATGTTGGTGTTCTTGAGTTCCTTCACCCCTATAATTATCAAAACTCTGGACGGAAGTAGCAGCTTACTCGTCCATAGTCAACACCTGCATCAGACTGTAGCGAGGGGACAGGAGAGGGGAAGTAGCTTGAGCGACAGGAATAGTAAATAGGTTGAAGTTGTGATCATGAGACCCAGCCTGTCATTTCACCGAGGCAGGGTTGAATAATGTTGATTCTGGCACCCTCGCTGGCCAGATGGTAGACGCCCACAAGGCTTTCACAAAAGGACACTAAATGACTGTCTGCTGTGATGACTCAATTTTCGAAGGCAATAATATCGAGATGAACACAATTGTTATACATGTTGAGTTTAAGGGAGATATTCTCGCATTCTATCGAGCGTTCAATGCCTCCCTTCCTCTGACCCGTCAAGGACTAATACAGCGGATGGAATCAATTGGGATAGAAAAAAAAATGAATTTGCTTGAATACATCGGTGAAATAAATGCGTAGATAAAAGTCTACAGATAAAAAAAAAATAATGCGTTTAAGAAAAAAATGTTTGCCTGTTTCTTTATCTAAGATCAAAATATACATGATTAGATGATTATATGATTTGAAAGGATTTTTTTTACATAACGCTCACGTACCTATTACTATGTGATGGCCTGAAGCACAACAATCATTGAAGTACTAGTTTCGATATCCTTGAACCATTATTTTTTAACCCAACGCAGTTATTTTCTTTTTGTTAGGTTCACTCAATGCAGGAAGTTTTCAGGAATGTGTAAGTGGTGTTAACATCTTAATTTCAGAAATCTTCAAAAATGAACACACAATAAATAACAATCATATATAATATAATGTTGTAAGGCAGAGTTTTTTGACAGAAGGAAACAATAAGATATCAAAGAACATGTCTACCGCCATTAGCAGAAAAAATTCAATAATTTTGGATTATGAAAAGACAACTTTCAGAGTACAGACATGAAATACAAGATTTTTCACAAATAGATACCCGAGGGCACGATGTGTGTGTGTGTGCGTGTGTCTGTCTGTGTGTGTGTGTGTGTGTGTGTGTGTGTGTGTGTGTGTGTGTGTGTGTGTGTGTGTGTGTGTGTGTGTGTGTGTGTGTGTGTTTGATCTGAGGAGATAAAGTACACCATTTACGTAAAAAAGGAGCATTTTTCCTGGTTATGGAATCATGTCAGTCCAAAGAGTTGACACAGCACTGTCATTAAGGGAGGAAGACCGAGAGCGGGTGTTGACTTTCCTTTACTAGTCTGGTCTCGATATGACTTGCAAACAGACTACTTGCATAAGATAGTGTGGATCTTGTTTCCTCTCTCTCTCTCTCTCTCTCTCTCTCTCTCTCTCTCCCCTCTCTCTCTCTCTCTCTCTCTCTCTCTCTCTCTCTCTCTCTCTCTCTCTCTCTCTCTCTCTCTCTCTCTCTCTCTCTCTCTCTCTCTCTCTCTCTCTCTCTCTCTCTCTCTCTCTCTCTTCTCTTCACACACACACAAACACACACACCAGAAGTACCTGTAAAATAAATCCAATTAGCCACACCCTTAAGAGTCCTTCAAAGAGTCCTTCAAACCACAAGAAGGACCCGTGGCTGGTGCGATACATTAACCCTTACCTCCCACTCCTTCCCTCTCCTTCCCTCTTCGAATCCCTTAGCACTTTGGAGGGAGCGGAAGGAAGGAGGGAAGAGGTGGAAGGGAGAGAAGGCAGGAAGGGAAGACGCGAACCCCAATACAGTGCCATTAAAGGTCTCTCAAAAGAGTCTTCGGATTGCGACAAATCTCTTCCAACCGAGTCTCTAGTCTGGTCAAGTCTTTAAGAGAATCGATAATTACAGGTGTGTATTGAAGGGATTTAGTTTTAATTACCCCGTGTGTGTGTGTGTGTGTGTGTGTGTGTGTGTGTGTGTGTGTGTGTGTGTGTGTGTGTGTTGTGTGTGTGTGTTTGTGTGTGTGTGTGTGTGGGTGGTGTGTGTGTTGTGTGTGTGTGTGTGTGTGTGTGTGTGTGTGTTGTGTGGTGTGTGTGTGTGTGTGTGTGGTGTGTGTGTGTGTGGTGTGTGTGTGTGTGGTGTGTGTGTGTGTGTGTGTGTGTGTGTGTGTGTGTGTGTGTGTGTGGTGTGTGTGTGTGTGTGTGTGTGTGTGTGTGTGTGTGTGGTGTGTGTGTGTGTGTGTGTGTGTGTGTGTGTGTGGTGTGTGTGTGTGTGTGTGTGTGTGTGTTGTGTGTGTGTGTGTGTGTGTGTGGTGTGTGTGTGTGTGTGTGTGTGTGTGTGTGTGTGGTGTGTGTGTGTGTTGTGTGTGTGTGTGTGTGTGTGTGTGTGTTGGTGTGTGTGTGTTGTGTGTGTGTGTGTGTGTGTGTGTGTGTGTGTGTGTGTGTGTGTGGGTGTGTGTGTGTGGTGTGTGTGTGTGTGTGTGTATACGCAAGACAAATACCGAAGCGTAGCATTTCTGTTATGAAGTTCCAGTATATTTTTTTCTGAAATGCTCAATCTTTTTTCATGAATCTCTGTTAGAAAAAGAATATAAAGCTTACAGAACGAACTCTTAGTGGACGTGCGTGAAAAAGCTACACCGGAAACACACAACAGATATTCACACCCCTTCATGAATAAAAGAAAGAAAAAAGAAAAGAGAACAAAGGACAATAATAGAGACAAGGAATCAAGGAAACGCAAAGGGCAGGAGCGAAAGATGAGGTGGAAAAAAAGAAAACAAAGAGAAAATAACGAGAGAAAGAAATGAATGGTAGAAGAAATGGAGGAATGGATGAATAAAGGAGGGGAGGGAAAGAAGGGAAGAGAACTAGTGACAAGGGAGGGAAGTGAGGGGAAGAGAGGAGAAGGAAGGTGGGGACAGCAGGAAGCTTAGATGAGGAAGAGGAGGAGGAAGAGGAAGAAGAAGAGGAGGAGGAAAAAGAAGAAGAAGAGGAGGAAGAGGAGAATAGGAGGAGGAGAAGAAGAGGAAGAGGAGAGTAAGATGGAAAGGCTCATAGGAAAGAGGAGGAAGTTTAGGGAGGAAGAGGGGAGGAGGAGAAGAGGAGAAGAGAAGAAGAAGAGGAGGGAAGAGGAAGAATAGGAGGAGGAAGAAGAAGAGGAAGAGGAGAGTAGAGATGGAAAGGCTCATCGGGAAAGCAGGAGAAAAGTCTTAGGGAGGAAGAGGAGGAAGAGGAAGAAGAAGAGGAGGAGGAAAAAGAAGAAGAAGAGGAGGAAGAGGAAGAAGAGGAGGAGGAAGAAGAAGAGGAAGAGGAGAGTAGAGAAGGAAAGGCTCATAGGGAAAGCAGGAGAGAAGTCTTAGGGAGGAAGAGGAGGAGGAAGAGGAAGAAGAGGAGGAGGAGGAAAAAGAAGAAGAAGAGGAGGAAGAGGAAGAAGAGGAGGAGGAAGAAGAAGAGGAAGAGGAGAGTAAAGAAGGAAAGGCTCATAGGGAAAGCAGGAGAGAAGTC
>JACEEZ010022317.1:1473420-1485920 GCA_016584305.1 Chionoecetes opilio | reverse complement strand
TGCTAGCTTTATTTCATCTCGTGTCTTCTGTTCTTTTTTTGTCTCCTACGTCCGTTATTATATATTTACTATTCCATGTAACATTACCTTTTCTTACTTCTATAAATGAATGGCGTGTGGACTTCTTTTCTAATTCACTTTGTCTTCAGTAACAAAACTCCATTCCACCTTTATCTCTACTACTGCACCCTCCTCCACTATCTGGCCAGGCACCATCTTTACGGCCTCCACCAGCTGCCTATCAAACCCAACCCCTACCACCTGTTTTATGCTACATTTTACACCTTTTGTGTGCTTGTCAAAACTTTAAGTCTCAGACAACTCTCAGCTATCGTCCACCACTCTGCACCATCACAACCAGTTCCTCTGTTCCTTTTACATCACCCGCTGGTCCATTTGTCGTCATATTTCTATCATTTAACAGTCTCCTCCCTATCTAACATGACGCCATAAATAGCAAGTTAAATAGCATCCTTCTCTCTGCACATAACTCAGACAATCCAGTCACCTCCTCGCCACCCACACTATCCCTTCTTATGTCATACACACTCTCTCTCTCTCTCTCTCTCTCTCTCTCTCTCTCTCTCTCTCTCTCTCTCTCTCTCTCTCTCTCTCTCTCTCTCTCTCTCTCTCTCTCTCTCTCTCTCTCTCTCTCTCTCTCTCTCTCTCTCTCTCTCTCTCTCTCTCTCTCTCTCTCTCTCTCTCTCTCTCTCTCTCTCTCTCTCTCTTCCATCCTGTCCCAGTTACACTATCTTTCCCTTCTCTTCTCGCCTCCTCCCCTACCTCACCCCATCCCAGGTCACCCTTCTACTGCCCCAAGCAAGCGCCTCACCTTCATAAAACCTCGTGCTTGAAAATCTCACCAACGTCCAGAGAGAGAAATAGAGCAACAGAAAAAAAATGTGTTGGTGATTTTTCTAGAGCAACATGTGATAGTTATTAAGAAAACAAAGTCTGAATATTAATGGTATCCAAGTGTTGTTTCTGCTATTCATCGCATCAATAACTATCATGTTTAAGAGACGTTTTATGCGGTAATTATACTATTCACATCAACAAACACGCTCCATTATCATGTGGTGAAATAATTACACCTTCATTACAGACGTGATTTCGTAATTAGCAGGCGAGCAACACGTTTCTGTTTCGAGCACCTTCTCCCCCTCTTCCCTTCTTCTTCTCCCCTCCTCCCCTCTTCTTCTCCCCCTCCTCCCCTTTTCTTCTCCCTCTCCTCCCCTCTTCTTCTCCCCCTCTCCCCTTTTCTTCTCCCCCTCCTCCCCTCTTCTTCTCCCCCTCCTCCTCTCTTCTTCTCCCCCTCCTCCCCTCTTCTTCTCCCTTCTCCTCCCCTTTACGACTTCTTACCAGCCCTTATCCAGCACTTAACTGTTTCACTAAGGGTGCTTGAGTGCTTGGTAACATGCACAGGTTGGTAGGTGAAGAATAAGGGCTTCTACTATCACGCACTTGTAATGTTTGTTCCATTATTTTATTTTTACCTGCATTCAACGTAAAAAAAAATGTACACATATAAAAGCTTATAAATGTCATGTTTTCAATTTTGCTGAATGCGTTCCAGTTTTTTGTTTTCCATGTGAGAGAATGAATGGTTACAATGAGGAAAATAGGTCTCTAAAATCGTTCTTTTCTGTGTGATTTTTTCTTGATGGTTGCAAAAACGAAACGATTTGATTCACCTTTCTTGTACTTCTCACTTTTTATTTTTTGGGGTGAAAGTTGCGTTCATCGTATATTATTTAATTTCTGTTTTATTTTGGGGCCTTCCATACCGGCACAGTTGAGCTCCGGTGTTGGAAATCACTGTCACTGGCTACCATATTTACATTCACTGCGGGGCAATGTCAGATTAACACGACAAATATGATGGTGTTTTACCCCCCTACCAAATAATGTAAACAATGGTCAATTCGAGTGCTTATTCTCAGCTGATTAGTAAGTTTATGGCGGCAGATAACCCTCCCACCAGTCAATAACACTTTGTCAGTCTATCCGGGCGAGCGAGGCAAATTAGACATAAAAAGCATCCAGGCTGAGCTGGTATCAAGTTATCACCTCTCATTTGCATGTGAGGATAGTGGTGCCCCCTATCACACGCATGCGGGGCCAATATTTCTAATTGTCATTTATTGTTATTTAAAACCCAATTTGCACGTACAATTTTCTGCACTGGGCAGGTGAGGGGTACTGGGGTCACTGGGAGGGGCGGGGACTTGGGAGGGGAGGGTGGAAGCATTGCCTGAGAGAGGGGTAACGGCTCCCCTCGGTGTCAGCGGCGAGGTGGGATGACGGCCACTGTAGTTGATAATTGGAGAATTTTCCGAGCGTGATCCGCGTCTCTATCAGCTTCAGTGCTGATATTCCCTATACGAGGGCTGTAAATTTGCCCAGTATCCGATGGCTGATTGTGTTTTGATATACGTCATGGGGAGCGTGGAGGGAGGGCGTGTATATTGGGGAACGCACGCATAAATATACCTTCCTGAATGGGTGTTTTCATTTGTCAGGTAATACGCTATGCATGACAACCGGTCGTTTTCTTATAGCTTGGCATTTCAGGCAGTTATTGGCACGTGTCATACGGGTTGTCTCGATTACCTGCAGCATCAGGCACGGAAACGGTGGCATCGATACCTAACACTGAGGTTTTGAAGAGTATGGCGTCACTAACTGTCAATTCACCTGCCTCATGTATTTGATTTTGATGGCGTGGAATTTAGTGCATGGTGATGACCGCAGATGAAGGGCAGTGAAGGGAAGGGAAGGGAAGGTGTGCAGCGAAGGGAAAACACACGAGGCGCTTCTTTCTATCCCTGTGAGGCAGTAGATCTTTTGTCCTGAAGGTGAAGTGTTCCTATCAAGTGGCCTAAACACATCAGGAAGGCAAAGAATACGTTTATATTGTTATTATTATTGCTGTCTCCAAATTAAGCAATCAAACAACGGTCCCTTACTATTTTCTGCTCTATTCTTACCCATGTTTTCGCCTCTATCGTTAATACATATCTGAATATTAGAAAAAGAAGTTATTAAATGAGAAATTCGCAACACATAGGAATTTACATGTCTTGAATATATAGTTTCGTCGCTGATGATGAAAGCGACAAAGGGATACACGCCTGCACAAAGGAACACACCCTCACACTAACCTCAAGCACGCACACACACGCAAAGGCCCATATCAAAACACATAAACTAAAGAGATAATTTTGAATCACACGCAAGCACGCGACCCCCGTTAAGCACACACACACACACACACACACACCCGAGGACACACGAGCACATTGGCCAGACAGGTTCCGATGAAGATAACCTCTGAAGGGTCCGAATTAGAGACAAAGAGAACGATGGAGAGAAAGACAAACACAGACAGAAATAACGAAACCAATAGGGAAAAAAAAAAACAGAGGGAGAGAAAAATATAAGTGGAGGATGAAAAGATAACACGATAATGATATGAAGATAGCACGATAATGATATGAAATGAAGAGGAGACAAAGGTCAAGGAATGATGATATGGAAACAAAACAAAGTAAGATACAAAATTAGTAAGCAAACATGAACGGAGGGTAAAAAGGTCATTATCATAAGGGTTAGTATTTCATGGACATAGAAGAAAAATAGGTATCATAATCATACAGCATGGAAACCCTTACACCAGAAAGGTTGAAGCTCTTAGTGAAAAATAACAGATGATAAAGGAAGTGACTGAAATGTTTACCTGAATATAAACATTAAGGCAAAAGCGACGATAAAGGAAATAATGGATGACAAAAATATGAGTTTATATAGAGGAAGAAGTAATGTGTACAGAGGGAGGGAGGAAAAAATGGGCTCTATTAAGTGTGGAGGAACAGGAAATGAGTGAGAAGGATTAGAAAATGGGAAGTGTTGCAGGATGGCTTGTGGAGAGGAGAGAATAGACGACAGAATTAGCGATGAGGAGAGTATGAGAAGAGGAAGAGAGGTAGAGAAGGGGAGAGAGGACGACAGAATTAGTGATAAGGAGAGTATGAGAAGAGGAAGAGAGGTAGAGAAGGGGAGAGAGGACGACAGAATTAGTGATAAGGAGAGTATGAGAAGAAGGAAAGAGAGGTAGAAAGGGAGAGAGGACGACAGAATTAGTGATAAGGAGAGTATGAGAAGAGGAAGAGAGGTAGAGAAGGGGAGAGAGGACGACAGAATTAGTGATAAGGAGAGTATGAGAAGAGGAAGAGAGGTAGAGAAGGGGAGAGAGGACGACAGAATTAATGATAAGGAGAACATGATATAAGGTAGAGAGAGGGTAGAGAGAGGAGAGAAAAGGAGAATAAACGAGAAGAGAGGAAAAAAAAGAGAGAATAGGAGGATGGGAAGGAGAGGAGACAGTCAGGGAAGAGAGTTGCAGGATGGCTAGTGGAGAGGAGAGAGTAGACGACAGAATTAGCAATAAGGAGAACATGAGAGAAGAAAGAGAGGTAGAGAATGGGAGGGAGAGAAAAGAAAAGGAGAAGAAACGAGAAGAGAGGAAAAACAAAGAGAATAGGAGGAAGGGAGAGAGGTAGAGAGGGAAAGGAGAGGAGAGAAAAGAAGAAGAAACAAGAAGAGAGGAAAAACAAAGAGAATAGGAGGAAGAAGAGAGTGAGAGAGGAAGGAGAGGAGAGAAAGAGAAGAAACAGAGGAAGAGAGGAAAAACAAAGAGAATAGGAGGAAGGGAGAGAGGTAGAGAGGGAAAGGAGAGGAGAGAAAAGAAGAAGAAACAAGAAGAGAGGAAAAACAAAGAGAATAGGAGGAAGGGAGAGAGGTAGAGAGGGAAAGGAGAGGAGAGAAAAGAAGAAGAAACAAGAAGAGAGGAAAAACAAAGAGAGAATAGGAGGAAGAGAAGGAGTGGAGACGGAAGGGGAGGAGAAGGGAGGGAGAGACATAATTTTTAGGGAGGGTCACTGCAGTGGGTACTTTAATGAGCGCCAGACGGAGCCAAGGCGCCGCTAATGAAACACAGGTTGTCAGACTCATGTTCATAGTCGCCAGGGATTTTATGCCATCGAACTTTTTAACTCTTTTCTTTTCATCTTAACCCCTTCACGCCCAGATCTTTCCTTTGCTATACAAAATCGTCTGTTGTTAGTCATAAAATTACAAAAAGTAGCTTAATATACCAAATGATTTAGTGGACAAGGATACTAAACAGGTCATAGCTATAAAACATTGCTTATATTCACTAAAAATCGTCTAATGGTGCCCAAAATACAATGGAAATTACGTTCTGGGTCTCAAGGGGTTAAGCTTCTGATCTTAGCTCCAAATTTTGCTGCAGTTGATTTACAAACATGAATCGCCTGTTTTTTTCCTCTGTGATGTATGGAAAAATGCAGTCTAATGAAGTTATGTATATCTTCAACTTCAGCTACATCTAAATTCATGTTTTTTCGTGTCTCGTTGAAAATTGTTAAAAATCGAGAAATTGGCAGCTATATATTCTGCTATATGAAAGAGAGGAGTCCTGTTCCGCCTCCCTCACACACTACCTAAAAACTACTAGCAGGAGGGGGAAAATTATGGTCTTCAATGTGAATAGAAAGTACATAAATAAAGCCTAAATGAGATTTCCAATGTTGATGCGGTTAGAGTGGAGTTGGGAGGAAAGAAATATTGTTATTTCATTGGTAAAGGAAATAATTAAATTTACGAATGGGAAGAGGTGGACGTGGTGATAAAATGGCAGGAGAGTAAATGAGAAGTTCTTGTGTCTAATGAGAAGTTATGGCCACAACGATGGTGCAGGAAAGGTGTGTTGGAGAGGGAGTGATAAAGTAGAGTTAAGGTCTGGTCTTATAACAGCAACCGAGGCGAATGGAGAGCCACTTGGCACACCATCACTTTAGCTAACTGTACACGCCAAGCTTTGATCTTAACCATCAGTCATTAAAGGCCGTACGTGAGTCTGTAAAACACACGGGCACTCATCACATGTTAATGAGTCAGTTTCACAGCACAGACAGGCCTGATTTTTTTTCTTCATGCATTCTTACCAAGGAATTCGTAACTTCCTTAATTTGTTGAATCATATCTTATGTATTGGACATTAATAACAAATATATATAGTATCTATCTGAGTCAGTCGCACAGACACCCGAAGTATTTTTTTCTTCGTCCTTTTCTTTCGTCTTTGATCTGAGGAATCATAACTAATCTATTTGCCATTAGTAAAAAAAATATAGTATCTAAAATGCTCTTAGGGAAAAAGTGTATAAATAAATATATGAGAATCTTATCACTTGTAAATATATGAGCTCTATGTATAGGCATTTCACCTTGTTGTGATAGTAATGCATAAATCATGTCAAGTACCTGACAAAAAGGTGACAGATAATGTTTCGTAACCCTCATCATTCAGTTCACAAAGACATTTATGTATATACTGCGCCACCTGTCACTACTATATCAATGGCGCACCCACTACACCACTCCACTCAGGTTCAGACTCACACACAGTCCTGAAGGAGAGCATTCATACATTACTGTGTTACATGAGTGGTTTTCTTGCAGGTGGAGCGGCGGGAATGTTCAACACCTGACCTTCTGATGGTTATGCCGCCTCCTGCCAGGCTATCCTGCACGCCATCACCCCTGCCTGACCCCCTCCCCCCGCCCCTGCCTGCCCCCCCCCCTGCCTGCCCGTCTGTGCCGCCACTCACGATACAAGGATGCACATCGGAAGGACTTATCTTTTATTTCCCTTTTATCTTATCTCTTAATTATCATTATTTTTTGTCATACCCTATGTGAAATTTATGACTAACCATTAAGTTGTTGAGGTTAGTGTCTACACATATATATATATAATATATATATTAAATATATATATATATATATATATATATATATATATATGTGTGTGTGTGTGTGTGGAAATTTCAGAATATTCACAAAATATATGTATGTTAAGTTTATAAAGACAAAAAATAAAATCGTATGATGTTCCTGTGAGGGAAAATATAAAAAGAAAATCGGGCTTTGTAAACATATCGAAAGTCTCACTTTTATTGTTATCTATTAACCTTGTTCAGGAAGGCTGCCAAGCTTCCCACAGTGATTACCATAGAAAATGTTGCAGAGCAGGATACTGAGGCAAACTAGGAGACTTGCAAAGGAAGGCAAAGACCATCAATATTTGTGTGTGTGTGTGTGTGTGTGTGTGTGTGTGTGTGTGTGTGTGTGTGTGTGTGTGTGTGGGGTGTGTGTGTGTTGTGTGTGTGTGTGTGTGTGTGTGTGTGTGTGTGGTGTGTTGTGTGTGTGTGTGTGTGTGTGTGTGTGTGTGTGTGTGTGTGTGTGTGTGTGTGTGTGTGTGTGTGTGTGTGTGTGTGTGTGTGTGTGTGTGTGTGTGTTTGTGTTTGTGTTTCTGTGTGTGTTAATTATGATAAACTGAAAATGTTTTTATTTCTTTATCCTACCATGTACACTGTACAGTGAAGCACTATGCATTCTATTGCGTCATACATTAGTAAAAAGATTACATACACACCGCACATACCTAATTAATTAATCTAGCCATTAAAACCCAATAAGTTTGCCACATCTAGGTTCTCATATACAAAAAAAAAATAAAAATAATAATAAAATAAAATAAAGTACATTTTTTTCATATGCCAATAGCAAGAAGTCGATAAAAAGTCAGTAATGTGCATTGGATAGCTGCAGATTTAGTGGTGTTTCGGCAGCGTAACCTTTCATGTATAACGTATATTTCGGATAACCCTGCCGCAGCGCTCCGGCCGCCGCCCCCGCCACCGCCGGGCCAGGGACACCACTAAACCTGCTCCCTGGAGGCACGACAAGGTCTCGGGTGTTCGGGGCGACGAGACCGGATCTCTAAATCAACACAGAATCTAATATCACAAAAAGCTTGGCAAACGCCCAAGACAACATTCGAAATCGCGGCTACACATCTATTGCCTAATTTTCCAAGACTACGGTGGAGGGTTGGCGATCGCCCTGCGCCAGCCGCCCCACTGAACCTCTGGCAAACACAGCTAATATCCCACACCCGAGCGTTGTACACGAAGCTGCAGACTTATCTTCCTCCAGCCACCTTGAGCTCGATCTAAGCAGCTTTCAAACGAAAAACTTCAATATGGCGTCATGACCCAACAAGGGAAAGCAAATATTACGATCTAGTAAGGAGACTACCGGTGTCGGTACTCGTTCTGGGCAGCTCTACAGGTGGATATTTTCACCTCCAGTTTTAGTGCTGCTGCCATAACACCAGGACCACCTCGCAAAGTCGTAAAAACCATAAAACGTGGCAAAAAAAGGTAGACGTACCTTCCAGGCGGGATGAACACAGATTTCGCGCGAATTCAAACTGCGAGCAATTGCCTGATTTCGCTTGAGTAGCTGATAAGGTGCGATGTTTAACCCTTCCTGTAGTAGTGTTGTCATGACCTTTGTTTTTAAGCTAGATAATCCTCGTTAAGAATGGGATGTATGAACACTTACGAAACTGGCAGAAGATCATAAGAGAAAAAAAAGAACTGAGCTGATTAGGACGAATCGCCAACCTTTCCCATCCCCCTCACCCCTCCTTTCCCTTCCCTCCCCCTCACCCCTCCTTTTCCTTCCCTCCCACCAGTCCTTCCCCCTGTGCCTCCTTCCCATCCTTCCCTCCCTCCTACTCCCATGCTACATTTACAGGCAGACTAACACGAAAAATAGGGATGAATCATGTGTGTATAACTGGAGTGCATGTCTTCCTTCCCTGGACTATATATATTATCATGGAGCTCAGGATATACGAGCGAGACCTTAATAACAGCCACCTCGTCCAACTGTGATAGCGACATCGGCAGACAAAACTTACTGCCTGTCAGTCTTCTCTTAATGTGGAGCAGCACGAAACTAAAGGCCTAAGGATATATGTAGAGCTGAGCAGCGGCGTGCACCACTTGTCTCTTTCACTAAATAGATTTGGAGACGACGATGTCACACTACCAGAAAGTCACTCATTTGCTGCTATATCTTAATTCTTCTATGTTCAGTTCTCTGTTACAAGCTCAGGGAAATAAATATGGACTTTCAAGTTTTAGTTTTTTTAGGAGTAGTGGTATTTGGACATCTCGTGGTGACAAGGATAATGGGAAACCTTTATTACTGTCATCCAATTAAGAAAGTTTGGAGCATTTTTAGGTAGGACTAATCTTATCTTCCCTGAGTTCCAGCTCAGCTCTTTTCTAATCAATGAAAATGGGAATACAATCGTCCCTTAGAGGATAACTTTAGGACCTTCATAAGTCTTTCTTCTATAGTTTTCCTTGTTGATCCATCACTATTATTATAATCTGCATTTTATTTGCTTCTTTTTTTACAATATTTCAACATACTGGAAGAGTAAGGTGAAACCAATAATACTAATGAATGTAAAGAAGAAAAAGGTGTGGCGAGACAGGCTTTCGTGGCTGTGAGCGTAACTTTCCGGAACGTGACCCTCGTAAAAGAGAGTGGGAAACACTGTACCTGAAACACCTGAGGCTCTGCTAATTACTGGAGTTCTGCTTCAGTTCCACCACAATATAAGGTGTTCTCAGTTCTGCTGAATCTCTGGTATCCAACAAGCAATCTAAACGTTTCTAAACATTTTGGAATACATAGGACACACATTATTTTTCGCTGTGTAACAACCCGAGCAATATATTTCATAGACCAACGTATTTCATGTTTGTTTGCCTGTTAGCAAGCCTATGCCGCCGTGTTTCAGTGTTTTTCGTTATTCCTCTCTTCATCAATTTCCCGTTTTCCCAAACATGGCGTGTGTTTTTTTGTGCAGTGTTCAGGGTGCGAGCGGGTGACAGCCCGGGTGATGGAAGGCCTTCCGAGGCCCGCCCCTGCCAACCACCCCGCTTTGTTTACATCGCCACTACGGCCATCTTGAGTACCCGAGAGACTGATTTCTGCTTCGACGCACTTGTGTTAGGCTCTGTATTGATCCTAGCAAGCGGTTAAATTTCCAGCTGCAAGGTGTGTTGCAAAAATAGGCCTTGTTTATAGTATAAGCTCCGCCCCGTCAGCCATGCTGGATTGTGACGTCATTCTTTCCTCTGCGTGCGCAAACTGCCCGCCCACACGCCCTGTACATCACTGCGTTGAGTTACCACTCGGGGGCAGCATAGAAAAACGATGATTTGTGAGTAATCACGATTCTTTTTTCTTTCAGTTATGTTGAACCGTAAAAAGATCGGCTGGCCCATCGAGCGGCGCGGGGACAACACTCGGCGACCCTCAGCACGGGATGCTAACAGGTGATAAAACACCCCACTAGGCAACAGCCCAGCCCAGAACCCATGCAATCAACATGTTCTACGTACTAAAATGGATGCCCATTGAATGTCAAACAAAATGGGGAAGATAGGAGCACAGTTTGCTTTAGGGAATTTCCAAGCACTGCCCAGCAACTGAAGCTGACCAAGCGGTGGTATATTATCCTCAGGCCCCGGATGCTGCCTTATGCCAGATATGTGGGTTTGTTGGTGGCAGTCATGGGCGCTTGTGGGTATGAATGACCGTGCCGTGACCAGCCTGCGGATGACTGCCGCGATGGTGGATGTGATAGAAAATCGGACAGTCAAATCAATGGTCTACTTCGTAGTTTTGTATAACGTTCGGAAACAAGATTACTCTCCTTGTTATTAGCTTAAGTCTATAAATGATGACCTAATAAAGTCACAAAAGTAAAAACTGTTCATTGTATGTTTATCAGTGGAGAATCTCAGCTATGTCTTGGTCTTTACTGTGTCGTATGACCTGACTATATCATAAAGGCCACGTTTATGGTAATCGAAAGCAATAATTTCCAGTGTTACATAACACTATGTAAACCAGATGCGTTTTGACAGTATTATGCAACGTTGTGGTTTCATTACTACAGCTATAACGACCAAATAAGAATAAAATAATAAAATAATATTTCGATGAATAAAGGAATAAATAGCCTACAGACGTTATAGGTTCCAACGTAAAAAAAGAAAAAAAAGACAACCACTAAAGAAGATATGAAAACCAACGTGACACTACATACAAAGGCACAAGATCAAACGGAGGTCAAACAAGATCAGGGGGTCATGTCAGGCCTTCCAAGGGGGACTCACTTTCCTCTCTACTGCCTTGGTCTCGTCTTTATCGAGGCGGGCGCGGGAAGAGGATCACCCAACTCTCCTCGTCTGACATTCGATAAAAGATCAGACAAGCGACCAAAATTTCCCGCCAAATACGTCCAAAAATTACCTATTGGCGATGAATGGGGTGAGGATAGAGTGGTGAGGCGGATGAAGGAGGAACCAACGACATGGATGACGGGAGACGCGAGTGAGGTGCAGGATGAGAGAGAGAGAGAGAAAAGAGAAAAGAGGAGAAGAGAAGGAGAAAAGAGGAGGGAGAGAGAGAGAAGGGGAAAAGAGAGAGAAAAAGAGAGAGGAAGAGAGAGAGAGAAGAGAGAGGAGGAGAGAGAGAAGAGAGAGAGAGAAGAGAGAGAGAGAGAAAAAAAAAAACGGGAGAATATGACACCAGACAAAAAGACAAAAAATACAGACAACAAAAGACAGAGGAGATAATCAACGAAAAAGTAAAATTTAAATCGAAAAAAAGACATGTTTTTGGGGGGGAAAATATATGGACGTAATGTTCGGAGAAAAAGGATCGACAGAAAAAAAGAGGTTTTTGTTTGCACAAGGGGTAAAAAAACCTTTGTAGACTATGGTTTGTAATTAAAGGGCTATATTATGGATAAACCCAGGGATGGCCAGGAACCTTTTACACAAGGTAATGTCCCAAAGTTCATATTTTTATCTCGGTTCTAACGAAGGGGAGAGAGAGAAGAGAGAGAGAGAGAGAGAGAGGAGGAGGAGGGGAGAGAGAGAGAGAGAGAGAGAGAAGGGGGAGAGAGAGAGAGGAAGAGAGAGAGAGAAGAGAGAAGAGAGAGAGAGAAAGAAGAAGAAGGGGGAAGAGGAGAGAGAGAGAGAGAGCAAAAGAGAAGAGAAAAAAGAGAGAGATAGAGAGAGAGAGAGGAGGAGAGAGGAAGAGAGAGAGGAGAGAGAGAGAGAGAGAGAGAGAGAGAGAGGAAGGAGAGAGAGGGGAGAGAGAGAGAAGAGAGAGAGAGAGGGGAGAGAGGAAAGGGGAGAGGAGAGAGAGGAGGAGGAGGGAAGAGAGAAAGAGAGAGAGGGGGAAAAAGAAGAAGAGAGAGGAGAGAGGGGAGAGAGAAGGAGAGAGAGAGAGAGAGAAGAAGAGAGAGAGGGGGGAAAGAGAGAGAGAAAAAAAAAATTAAAGAGGAGAAAAGAAAAGTTTGAAGGAAGGAAAAAAAAACCCAAAAACGAAACAAAGGTTTGTTTTAAAGGAATGTTATGAAGGAAAATTAAACCCCCCAGAAAATTTGTTTGTTTATATAGAAAATTTGCCAAAATTTTATTTTACGATATCAATGGGGGGGTTCTTCCTTCTCCTCTCTCCTCTCTCTC
>JACEEZ010022317.1:1462878-1468742 GCA_016584305.1 Chionoecetes opilio | reverse complement strand
GGTAAATGAGGCAGAAAGGTGGTAAGTGGAGGTGGTAATGATGTGCTTAGGGTAATAGATTCAAAATATTATATTTTTCTTTGGCACGATATAATTTAAGCCAGCTGATAATGATAAGTACTCTTTGAAAAAATATGTTCGTGTTTAAGCACTTATTGTATCTCACAAGCAGGACATCCTGATTGTTCAAAACTGAAAATAATTGGACCCTCAAGTACTTAATGGATTACGTAATATCAAAAGAATAAAGACTTATGGGGAATTAGCATCTTTCTTATACAGTTATTATTCAACTATCATGAAAGTCTTGATAAAATATTACATATATAATAATACCTGAAATATCGATATAAGCAACAATAAATAACTGCGAAAACATGAGATAAAACATAGAAAATTAAACCATTTTCAGAAAACCGTTTGTTACATGTTAGTTCAAGTCTTTAGCCTAAGCCTAAGCCTTGCCTGGTAGTAGTATTTACCCGGACACTGCAGTCAGAAGGACAAGTTTTTTCTACGACTGTGGGATTTCCAATTTCGCACTTTTAGCAAACCTCAGCGGCGCGACCAGCGGGCGGGGAGGCAGGTAGAAGGCAGGGCGACGACCATACCCCGGCCTTTCTACCTCTCTCGTAGGAAAAAAAAAGATCCTCCACTCAAATAGTGACAAAACTAGGTACTTACAATACAACTGTTAAGGTACCTAGGAGAGCAATGAGCATCAGGACACTAAGCTTCGGTAACATTGTGCTGGTTGACTAGGAGAAAGTCTTAAGGGACGATCCAGGTTATTGTTCCTCCCACTTGCTGTTCACTCTTACCTCACAGTGTGCATATTTAATCAATGCTCTTGTTCACTTGTTTATGTTAACGAATGCACTTCTACGTAAAACACAAGAAGGTAGAGTGAGTGGCGAGGATGCGTCGCTGGCTGGCTGACTAGCGGGCCTGCGGTGGGTTGGGCGGCCCAGGACGCTAGGCAATAAAATCTCAGACACATTTCAAAAGGTACATTTTTTTCACCCGTCAATAAATCTTGACCATCAGCGGTGCGAAAGGTGCATAAAAAAATCTGTGCAAAATTCCAGCTAAAATCATAGAGGCCTAAACCTTATATGGAGGCGGCGGTGGGCTGGGCGGCGGAAGAAGGCACATATTAGTGTTGTGAGAGTGAGGGTGAGAGGGAGAGAGGGCAGTGCAGGAGGAGTAGAGGTGGTAACGACCATCAAAACATCACTAAAATCCCCTACAGGAGCGGCAACACCTTCACCGACAAACATGGAAGTGGATTCACCTCTCCTCTCAGTTTCTTCAGCAGCATAAAATTTAATCCCAAAGCCAGAGGTGAGTCCATCCAGTGTGTTATACTCGTGCATTTTAGTGTCATTGAAACCCATGTTATGAAAAAGAATGAAAATGAATCTATTTCCTACAAACGAATCTCTGCTCAAAATGGAAGTACGGCTCTTTCGTTAGTAAGAAATTCCTGACAACAAATAATAATAATCAGCACGTGGCTAAGTAATCAAGTGTTTTTATGTTAATTACATATTAAGGAAGGCACTCGGCTAACAGCATGGTATAAAGTCACCTATCATAGACGTCACCCATATCCTTTAGTAGTCACGTAGTCTAGTAATTAAGACGCCGCGCGGAATAAACACAAATCAGTAATTACACGTTGAGGACCATAACAAAAATTCGCGAGGAAACTAGAGTGGCACTGATTCACGCTTGGTGGGAAGAAAATCACAACAGAGATTACATACATAATGCGTTGTAATTATCTCTTTGTAAGCAGACTCATATTGGCCTTGCATTTCTTCGTTCTAATCATTCAAGCGTGAGAAATGAAATTATTGTGGTGGTCCTTAATCTGCTCGGCACACACACCCGTATTTAAGAGGTGGAGGAGCTGATTAATTTTCCTGGCGAGGGTGAGGAGAAAGCAAATGGGAGAAGGAAAGGGTGTAGATACTTTTAGAGAGAGAGAGAGAGAGGGAGAGAGAGAGAGATAGAAAGAGAAAGAGAAAGAGAGAGAGAGCGAGAGAGAGAGAGAGAGAGAGAGAGAGAGAGAGAGAGAGAGAGAGAGAGAGAGAGAGAGAGAGAGAGAGAGAGAGAGAGAGAGAGAGAGAGAGAGAGATGAGAGAGAGAGAGAGAGAGAGAGAGAGAGAGAGAGAGAGAGAGAGAGAGAGAGAGAGAGAGAGAGAGAGAGAGAGAGAGAGAGAGAGAGAGAAAAAAAAAAAGAGAGAGAGATCTTCCCCTGATCTCTGCTTCCATGTTCTTCCTTCTCCTCTTGAACACAAAAAATACCGCCTTTTCCAAACCCTTACTTAAACTCTTTACATGTTTCCTATACTCTTCACCTCAGCCTTTGGTATCACACTTCCCTCGTCTCATTGGAACATCCTCTCTCACTGGACTCTCTTCAGGCTACTAATGTCCTTCTCATGTTCATTTGACCTCCCTCCGACCTTCTCCTCGTCCCTCCCTCTCTCTCCTTCCCTTGCTGGACTCACAAGGACACCTGATAGAGCACCGACACATCAAAATTACGAGACTTGATAAAAACGAAAGATAAGAAACGACAGTGTAAATAGGTTCTTGAATATTCTCAATTTTACTTTATACTTATGAAGGAATGTAAGACATCTTTTCTCATTGATTTTTTACCATCAAACCTCACTTACGCTCGTCAAGGTATATGCAAAGTGTGAAATATCTGAGGGGTTTTCTTTAACGCATAAAAGGTACATTTACTCAAGCATAAGGAAACACAATTTTTGGCTGGCTGTGGATTATAAAATGGTGAAGCATCTAAGATCTCGTCTCGTGGCCTTCTGAGCAGACAGGATGGTGGGATGGTCTCAAGTCTAGCCTGGGCAGCGGGAAACCATTAATACTGTTGCTTTATAGGAAACCGTCTGGCAGGTAGGCAGTGAGATACGTGCTACATATATTCCCTGTGATAATCTGCCATGCTAAACCTGTCCAGGGAAGGGTGGGTGGCCGGCGTCCTTGGGGGGGCTTATCCGGGCGACTGAAGTGCCGGATAAAGGGTAGTTTACTATTACATAAACAAAGTGATAAATATAGATGAAAAAAAAAAGTGAGAGCGGGAAGGTGTTCGTCTTCGTGCAGTGTAGTTAGTTTGTAGGAAAAAAATATATATATACACATGATTAGTTCGATAATAAATGAGGGTGTTATGAATAATATGTTAGTGATGCAAATAAAATACCATAAGTAATGACAGCACTGCGACTGAGCTTATTGTTTTTCAAGCACTATTTTTTTTTTACAAGATATTCAATTAAACATAAGCTTGCAAACTCCAACTGAAAATATTTGTGAGGCAAAAAAAGCGAAATAATGTTAGTGATCAAAAACTACACTCAAAACCAGCAATTAATTATTATTATTAATTATTAATTATTGAGCAATCTTTACGAGCAATAATTATTAAGAAAAATGTTTGTATTGTCGTAAAGATCAATGAAGGAGTGTGAGAGGCTAAAATGAAGGAAAATGTTGAGGCAGTTCGACTAATATACCTTCCTCCACGCAACGCAACGAAATTAAAGAACGAATGCCGCTTTTCTGCAACACACACACACACACACACATACACACACACACACACACACACACACACACACACACACACACACACACACACACACACACACACACACACACACACACTAGCCCTAACACGCACACGCCGCCTCTTCATTGCTCTAACTTTGTTTCGCATTTATTTAATTTTGCCCACGAGAGGGTAAAACTACATTAGGTGGAGGGAGAGAACTGTTTTTCCTTCCTCCTTCTAAGTAGATTCTGAAGTCTGCAGAAAAATATTTGAGCTAAAAACACAACTTGATATTACGAATTTGTATCAATAGCCTATTACATAAGACCATTGTATTTCTACATACTTTTGCGTGGGTACATTTTGAGAGTTTAGACGGTAAAACAAACACACACACACACACACAAACACACACACACACACACACACACACACACACACACACACACACACACACACACACACACACGCTCACACTCTCCTCTAGCCGTGTTTGCTCGGCGGGCGTGTCGCGTCTTTGCATGCAGCATAACCATCATAATTCAGCGGAGCTTCATCAGGACGGCATGAGGAGGCGCGGACCCAGCTGCCGCGAGGGCCCAGAATGCTCTCGCTGGCGTCGCAACATTGCTAATTGGATGAACTTAATGAACAATACCTGGAGCCCCACGTTATTCCAAACCCCACGCTTAAGCTGCCCCCTTGTGTGTGTTCAGCTGAGGCCCCCGGGTAATGGTAGGCCGGGGTGGTGGGAGGGCCTGGGGAGGGGCAAGGGTTCTCAGCTCACCCAGGAGACGGGGCGGGAGGCAACGAGGAGGCGGCGGAACATCTGGCCGGGTTTGGAGTAGAGGGGTCGCTCTGTTTACCATGATGGCGGTGGCTGGTTGCATACACACAGTTAGGCGACACCCGGGGTAAAATTAAGGGCGCTGTGTTATACATGTCGGCCATATTGCTGCCTCTTATACAAGCCGGAAGAACTACACGCCATGAATACTAATACCGCATCCGCCTTAAGCCCAGCGCTTGTTACTCCTCGACGAATTATTCAGAGGACGTGGCCGCCACCAGCCAGGCACCGGCTTGGAGGCGTCCACCATCCATCGCGGCGAGCAGGATATTACGTGGCAATAAATACTTCCAGCACTCCAAGGTCAATATAAAGTAAATCTCTCCTGCTACCACGCTGATTATAGGTATTTTTTCAGTTTGAGGCGAGGACTACCAGACGCGGCGGTAGCTTAACAAACTTCTTATGGCAACACTTGCTTTGATCTTAAGTGCCGATATTATGTGGTCGACGAGAGTCTTGTTCTGTCTCCTGCGCAAATATAAATGAAGAAAAAATTACGTATTTATATTGAGAAGAAATGACCCTCAAGCGATAATTTGTATAAATTATTGAGCCTTGGCTATCGTTACGTAGTTAACAAACGTCTAGGCATATTCACCTGACTCCCATCTGTGTCAGTCTAGACTTTATACAATATATATTATAATATATATTATATATATATATATATATAATATATATATATATATATATATATATAGATATATAATATATATATATATATATAATATATATATATATATATATATATATATAGTATATATATATATATATAGATATATATATATATATTAATATATATATATATATAGTATATATATATATATATATATATATATATATTATATATATATATATATATATATATATCAATTCCTATCATAATTTTATGTCTTGTAGTCAGTTTTGTCTAATTTGTGGTTTTTAAGGAATATCTGGAAGTATCATGTCATTGTGAATTGGCTGAAATAGGGACTTTTAATCATTGTAACTGAAAACTGACTCCAGATTCGTGTTTAGCATGCCCAATAACTGTTTGGAACAAATTTTCAAGCAAATCTATTTTTTTTTTATATTGCAAATTTTGCAAGGCATACACGCTTGCAAAATTTGCAATTTTTTTTTTTAAATAGATTTGCTTGCAAATTTGTTCCTAGCAGTTATCGGGCATGCTAAACACGAATCTGGAGTCAGTTTTCAGTTACAATGATTAAAAGTCCCTATTTCAGCCAATTCACAATGACATGATACTTCCAGATATTCCTTAAAAGCCACAAATTAGACAAAATTTACTACAAGACATAAAAACATGAAAGTTATTGCTAGCTTATTCATTACTTCAGTAGAAAAGGGGGCAGGAGGCAGGAAGACCATGGTGGCAGGGAAGAGGGAGTCGTGCAGTCGTGTCTCACATCAATA
>JACEEZ010022317.1:1442878-1455378 GCA_016584305.1 Chionoecetes opilio | reverse complement strand
CCAGAAGAAAATGGCAAGAAAGAGGAGGAGGAGGAAGAGGAGGAGGAGGAGGAGGAGGAGGAGGAGGAGGAGGAGGAGGAGGAGGAGGAGGAGGAGGAGGAGGAGGAGGAGGAGGAGGAGGAGGAGGAGGAGGAGGAGGAGGAGGAGGAGGAGGAGGAGGAGGAGGAGGAGGAGGAGGAGGAGGAGGAGGAGGAGGAGGCGTTCAGGTATTGACCGTCAGGAGCAGCAAGTTGCCTCCCAAACAAATCCTTAAGCTTTATCGCATTATCCTGAACGACCACGAAGAAGGTGGAGGCGGAGGAGAAGGAAGATAAAAGAGGAACAAGTAAAAAGAAAACCGAAGGAGGAGGATGAAGCGAGGTGGAAGTGGGCAAGGCGGTTCATGAATACCAAGCTAAGACGACGGCCATGGGGGGTGGAGTGCTCTATCCTGCCTCTCGATGTAACACGTCTTAGCTAAGTCTAACCCCACCCGTCCACAAATCTGGCAGCTTCCTAATGCCTCCTCGCCGGCACCACAATCTCGGCTTCATTTTCGCTCTGAGCCTTCCTCCCTGACGCCTCCTCTCCTCCTGATCCTCCGAAAACGAACAGCATTACGAAAGGGGAAAAAACTTCTCTCCCTCTCATCTTCACCCCAGTTCCAAGGAGGCAAAATTTGGATCCTCTCACACATAGGAGAAAATGAGAGTTCCTTAGCCCTCTCCTTCCTCCTTCCTTATCCCCTCCCCGCAATTCTCTCTGTCTTTCCTCCACCTCGAGCCCAATGCTGACTTCTGGGTAATAACGGGAAATGAGCTGCTCAATCTGGAATCTAAATGCACGCATACGCCATCCCTTCCCGTGAGATATGTGTGGGTTGTAACCTCGGTAGGGAGAGGGAAGGATGGAGGGACTGTATCTGCGTGTCTGGCCCTTGGGTATATAGCGGACATAGCATCCACCACCATCACCACCACTACCACTACCACCACCACCAGCACCTGCAGGGCACACCAGGAACCTCCCAAATTTAAGACTTTAATTTCCAATGATTGCCAGTCACTTCCGTAAATTATTGATCGAGGCTCATCGGCTGAACCGCGCCGGGAACTAGAACAAGATTGTGGTTTGTCTTATATATATTGTCTGATTATTTGTTATTTATATCAGACAACGACGTGCACCGTGCTATCATCCCCCTGTTGCTTCCCCCATGGCGGACGCACGAATGGCTATAGAGGTCAAGAACTACGCAACAAAATACGCACCTGCCCTGGCCATTCCTAACACTTTCCGATGACGTTCGTATTCAGCATGATATAGAAAAGTCAATGTCCTTAATATTCTTGATGCCTCATTGATCCTCGCCTCATGTGATAGCTGATTGGAAACTTAATTGATGGGAAAATTAACTCCTGAAGAAAATAGATCTTGAAAAACGAAGAGTGGGAGAACCTGGACGTAAAGCATAATGGCGGTAAAGGGTGTATTGCCGCCTGACCAACATTACCTGACGCTGTATGAAATGTCTTGTTATTGTGTTCGTGATTAAAATAGCATCATAAATATTATCTTGGTTATTATTAGTATCAGTTTAATTTATACTATTGTTATTATCATTACAATTTTTCTTATTCTTAAGGCTTATTCTATTATGACCGTTGTTGCATTGATTTTTTGTTTTTGTAGTTTTTCAAGACGACACTTAACACATGAAGCTGTATTGAAATATATAGTATAAAAAAGAAGAAGCTAAATTGGTCTATACATGTATGTGCCACCAATCAAAATGTCATTTTCAGCGACGAACTCTAAGAAATTACACATCATGTAGACGAATCTGATCCCAAGTCACGTATTTAGTTATTTACAAAAGAAAGGCCTGAGAAGCTTAATGGGGTTGATTTCATTTAATCCTCAAATAAATAAATATTAAACCGGCACTGGTCACATTCCAAGACCACTACTGACCACCAAGACTTGCCTTTCGCGGGTCATCATCCGGACTCCATACTTAGCAGTCATTCAGGCTCGGTCAATCCCCTCTGTGACCAGCTCTTCCTTATCGATCACATTCATCTATTGTTTTATCGACTCGTTTATAAATCTAATGTGATAGCTGCTTCTCTAACTTATTTATCCTACTGAACTTTCCTTTTTATTTCTTTTTATTCGAGTTTCTACACACAAAAACATACTTTTCCTTGTACTGAATTTTGACCTACAGAACATTAAGCAGGTTTATTGTATACGTAGCTGCTATGGTATGCTGTTCTTTCACATACTTCAGTTGCTTAAAGTGGTATCTACTCCTTGCAAGACGTCCATTATATATAAATGCTCTCTCTCTCTCTCTTTTCTTTCGTCGTCTTTCTTTATTTTCTAATTCTCTCTACAATCTATCTTCTTCACGTTGTCTTTTCCAGCCTCTGTTCAAGGTTTTCAAGGGCTTTCGTTCTTCCATTTTGCATGAAAGAGAAAGCAGCGAGGATGCAAGAAAGATAAAAGTTAGTTGTACATAAAATATCTTGAAGTGAAATAAGAATAGTACAAATAAATGGGAAAACTGTTGATGTGGTTCATTGAAACACTAAAACACTAGTGAGGTAAAAACAATGAGGTAAAGACAATGAGGTAAAAACTATCATTGCCGATAAAGAAAAAATAACAATGACGTATTTATCCCGTAAACAATACATATCCAAGAAAAAGTATTATTGATAACGAGAAACATTAACAAAAATTCAAGACGACAAATGCAAGTAACTTAAACGTAGTATACAAATTCCAAGCTTGAAATAACAAAAGATTAAATATTGCATTTAACAACGGAATTTAAAAAAACATTGATAAGAATGGGAGAAGGAGAGGAACCAAAGGATAAAGGGAGGCAACAGAGACAACAGACCCCGAACCCAACATACCAGAGCCAGATAACCTCTCGGAAGGATTTGAAAGCGACAAGTAGACAGTCCGGCGGGGGAATCAGCCGGACGGGAAAGCAGGTAGTTGCGGTTCCCTTCTCTCAAGTTAATCAAAGGCCCAAGGCGAGATGTAAAATATTTCCCGCGACTTTGATAAGGAGAGATAACAGCCCCGCGGTAAGAAGTGTGATGTTTCTTTGTGTTGTTTGTGTTTCTTGGACGATACATACATAGACACATACATACATACATACATATATACAAGGGAAGGAGTGAGAAAGTAGCACACGTGGTTGCTAGATGGCGGCATGTGAGGGACGGCGCCTTTATTCCCATCGGTTTTCGGTACGGTTGGACTGGCAAGAAAGGGAAAATGAAAGAAATATGAGAGATATGTATGCCTGTGTGAGGAGGGAGAGACGGGAGGCAAATACACAGCACCCTAAAGAGAAAGTACATTTACATCCCAGGTACTAGCAGTGCATACTCAAACTCTCTCTCTCTCTCTCTCTCTCTCTCTCTCTCTCTCTCTCTCTCTCTCTCTCTCTCTCTCGCTCTCTCTCTCTCTCTCTCTCTCTCTCTCTCTCTCTCTCTCTCTCTCTCTCTCTCTCTCTCTCTCTCTCTCTCTCTCTCTCTCTCTCTCACACAAAAAAAACAGGTAAAATCGTATAGGTGTCGCAAACAAGCTGGCCACTCCCTAGTAACCCAACACCTCTAGCAAGCCTCTGCCCGCGTCTTCAGCTGCGTAGGATGTGTGGGAGGAGACGCGAGTGCCCTTGAAGCTACTTGAGGAGGAGCTGGAGTGCTGGATATGAGAGACAAATACAGATAGAGGATAGGTAGATAATTAGAGGTGAGTGTAAAAGGAAGAAATATAAAAAGGAAAAGTTGAGATTAAAGAAGTAGCCGTTGGTGGAGAAGGTGGATTAGGTGCGTGTACATACTAGGAAAATATTAAAAAAATAACTAAGATTAGGAGGTGTTGACATTTTTTAAGCATACAGCTATATATTTAATATAAAAAAACCGAAAGAAGATGATTGTAGAGCTGCAAAAACGTATAATACAGAAGAAAACGTGTGGAGGAATAATGAAACAAAACGTGGAAGATGAGTTGATGGAAGTGTCAATTACATTCCGTGTGTGCAGACCAGAAGAGTCAGATGCGCGGAGTGTGTGGCGGATTATGTAACAGCGAAAAACTGCTCCGTCTCGGTCTACAAGCCGGCGAACAAGTTGCTTCATTTTGTTCGCTAAAGTTAAAAGTTTCTCAGATTAAGATATAGATCAGGGGGAGTAGCAGGAGGCCGGGAAAGGGAGGGAAGGTCCCAGAGAATTATGGTTGACAGGGATGTTGTATTTTTCACAGTGAAAGGAACATCTTCACTACAGCTTTTCTGAGAATGAGAATCCTGTTTTTTGCAAAGAGAGAAGCGAAATGGTAAAGAACTGATGCGTTTTCTTTCAGAGGCAAAATGTCAAACCATTTAGATGAACAACGATATCTAACGCGAATAAGTAAATATGAAGGTGTAGGATACGAAGTTAATATATGTATATTGCGTTTGTACAAGATGAAAGGATATTTTTGTTGTCATTTTGCTGCTACGAAAAATATCTAGAAAAGTTTCCCGTTTAAACAATGGCACTTGCTGATGTTGGAACGCGCAAAACACGGAAGAAAAATATGAAGACAGGACCCGTCTGACGAAGGTATACAAGTATGCTGCCGCTAGGGAGAAAAAGGGATAT
Source organism: Chionoecetes opilio (assembly GCA_016584305.1). Taxonomy (NCBI): domain Eukaryota; kingdom Metazoa; phylum Arthropoda; class Malacostraca; order Decapoda; family Majidae; genus Chionoecetes; species Chionoecetes opilio. The sequence continues at coordinate 1,450,720 of JACEEZ010022317.1, read as the reverse complement.
AAGAAACATAACATAAATAGCCACCTGTCGCCAGCATCCTCTCAAAGGCTAGTTAATGCGTCCGCCACCTTTAAAATACAAACTAAATTAGATACTCGTTGACGGGTCGGACGTTAGCGCGAGGGTAGGACTGGGCTGCACAAAAAAAATGCCGCCAACATGAACATAGCTTTCTCAGGGGTGACGGGCTGCCCTTTGAATTTGGCAGAAACTCTAATGGCGAAACAAGTAGATAGGGAGAAGAACACGAGAAAAGCTGGATATGTAACTAAAATGAAAATATATAAATCACTGCAAATTATAAGATTTCATAATCTTTTTAAATCTTAAAGTTAAACATGAAGTAGGCATAGTAAACAGAAACATGTTGGACAACGAAATGTTTGAAGTATTAAGGATTATGATTGGTATTGAAAAAAATCGCAATATTGAGAATTTCAAAAGCAGTGAGGACCAATAATTTTGTGAAAAATACCACATAGGTTATTCCATTAGTTAATTCGCTTTTAGGTGCCAAAAACGCCATAAGTAACCTTAGATTTGGGCGGATTAATCCTTCAGTCCGCCAGCCACAGCTTCGTTATTTTCTTCATCCCTATAATATAGAGTTGGGGGACGGACGGTGTACAGAGTGGGTGCGAACTCCCATATGTTGAACCCTGTCATGACTTGAGTACATTCTCCAAGATATTACAGACTACAGGACATCATAACACAGTATTTCATGTTGATGCAGATATCGACATAGAAAAATGTCCGCTTCGTACCAGGACCACAACAACCCAAGCTCACCGGGACACGCTTACCCCCTCCTTGCCTACCTGCCGACCTGCCAGCTGCTCCATCCCACATCCCACAACCAGGCCAGCTGTTCCGCATCCCCTCCTTCCCACACTCCCGCAGGCCTGCACGAACATATGAAAAAAATGGTCTAGTGGCCTCTCTACACCAAAATTATGAATCATATATATATTTTTTTATCGTAACTCGGTTTTATAGACTCAGAGAACAGCGTTATTCTCCCCATTTTATCCGCGTCCCTCTGTCCCTCTCCCTCAGTGGCGATCGGCAAGCTTTGAGTTAGAGGTGGAGGAACACCTTGACAAAACGAAAGACATGGACGACGCCCCCTTTCCGCCATCCTATTACGACCGCCTCCCTTCCTCCTATAGACCGCTACGCAAACGTCGGCGTTGTATATCACTTTATTAAACGCGTCCACTCAAAATTTACGGCGACTATTCCCGAAGAAAGAATGGAGAAGGCGGGCTGGTCGCTTCCAATTCAAGGGCGTTCAAAAAGTCATAAAGAACAAGGCAGGGGAAGGCCGCCGGCAGCCAGAAGCCGGAGCCCATTTCCATGTAGTAAGAAGTCCATGCATACCGCCAGCCCAAGTGCCTCCCGAGAGACCTTAAATGTCAATCTCTTGGAATGATGATCAATTTCTCTTCAGGCTCCCCGTACCGTCCCTGCCCTTCCTGCCTCGCGCATAACAGCGGCCCCAGGGAACACCAGTCTCCTGCAACCCTGGGTTTGAAAAGGGGGTTTGGGGGAAGAAGAATTTGGAAGGAGCAAACACGAACGTACGTAAAACATCTACACACCTACATGCGCACGAAGGAACGTACACATGTACACACGTACGTACAGCAATTCTAAGTAAGTTGATGATGATGACGGTGGTGGTGGTGGTGGTGATGGTGGTGATGGTGGTGGTGGTGGTGGTGGTAGCGGAGGTACTGGTGAGGCATATAATGATGGTGACAATGGCTATAAAACGTATATGTAATGATGACAACATTAGTAAATATCATCATTATTCTTATCATTATTACCATCATAGACAAACAGCCATCACTGCACAAAATTATAAGCACAACTAGTTTTACATATATTTTTTATGGTAATTTGATCTTAAACAAACTTCGACCCACACAATTTGATCCCATAAATGTTCAAGCGAGTGTTTACGGTGTCATTTAGTGCCAGCGAATAAAATAATGCTCAGATGCAAACAAGCTCCGTATGAGTCTTGATTATTGTGATTTTTCATTATTAGTTGTGTTGCAGAAATCGCTCTGCACTACAAAAAGTACAAGCTGCTCCTTCCTCCCGGTTATCTCCCACGCTCTTATCCCAACACGCTCCTTCCTCCACCACCTGCCTCCTATCCTGCCATCCCAGGCAATACTTATCCTGTCTTCACGTATATTCCAAATTTTTTCTTAGTCGAATTTATTGACGTGTTTTGGTACTTGTATATATTTTTCCCACTGCAGGTTTCCGCCAATTACGCATAATGGATGCTACTTTCGACTTTTCTGGCATAACAAAAAAAAAAAACCATTTTGCTGCTGCCTTGCACTTGAACACTTGGTGGCCTGCACTTGGTGTTCATTTTGTAATAATGGAGGCCAAAAAAAACTGTCTTGTAATTGGATGTTGTTTCTACCAAGAGAGTAGATGGAAAACTAAAAGAAATTCTGAATATTATTATTATGGTTGCTGCTTTTTTTAATGTTGCCTAAGAAACATTATGGAAGTAATTGATGGGGACAAAGTTCGAGGGCGAGTTTCCGAGGTTCGTAAATTTATAAAACTAAATTTATATAAAAAGAAAAAACTTGTCTATAATTTTGGGGGTTGAGGTATCGGGGTTTGTACTTATTGTCCCCCGGTAAACCATCACCAGCCTTCATTACCTCGGCTGATGAGAAACATCACACCTTATATATGGCTCCCTTATGGCCTCTGATTGCTCTAAATCTTATCTAACCCGAATTTCTGATCCCACACACACTATCATTACCCGGAACAGGTTTGGAATTCGCTAATGGATGTTCAATACGAGTTCAAGTCTCTAGTGATGCAACCCTTCATTAAAAATATTTTTTCATAGTATTTTCATACGGAAATAAATTACTAATGAGTATTTCATGGCTTAGCAAAAGTATAATGTGAAGCTGACAAAGGAGAGACCTGTTTGCGAGGGTTACGGGTTTGGCAATAGGGATTGGTGCAGGGGGCTGGAGGCTAGGAGGATGCAGGGGGCTGGAGGCTAGGAGGATGCAGGGAGGCTAAGGGACGGCGGGAGGAAGAGAACGAGTGACCGTGAAGAATGAAAAAACAAAGCTGGTCTCTGCACCCCCCCTAGCGCGACCTTTGTTACCTCTAATACCACATAAGCAGGAGTCTCACGTACGCAGCAGCAGGAAGTGATAAATGCGTTATTGTAATGTCGTAGATAAATAATTCATAGGGTGCGGCTCAAGACCAGGGGAGGCCACACTTGTACGCCGGCAGCCTGTTCCTTCTAAGGAATATACGACGGCACTGTCGACGTTGATAAATGAAATCAATTTAAGGTTTTATCTTCAAGGGACACGGCTTGGCTGGTGTACAGAGAGCAGCAGGGAGCGGCCTCACCTTAGTATACTGCCAGCCTCCTGCACAGACTTACGAGAAAGGTGACCCGGACATTAATCCCAACCCAGTAAAGAAAAATTTAATGAATTGTTTATATGTTACCTGAGGGCCTTACAAGAGCGTCTGTGTAACTCTCCCAACAAGGAGCCTCAGGAGCTGCGTGGGGCGTCCCTTCGTGTACCTGTGGCGGGAGGCGGAGGGCGTGGCGGTAGGAGGAAGGAAGGATGAGACAGGCTGGACGGGAAGAATATAAATTTGGAAGCAAGATATATAGAGTAATAAACTGTGATACGGTGAAGGTCAGCAGATCAAGTGTCAGGGGATATCAAATAGCGAGCAAATTGAGGCTATTTAAAAGGCTTCAAGGTTACGAGAAAATGTTATAAAGTAATGATAATGGAGAAAGAAAAAAATGTATTAAAGAAAGTGGATTACCAATAGAGGAAGAAGAGAAAAAAGAAGATGGAGAAGAAGAAGAAGGAGCAGGAGAGGAAGAAGAAAAATATGAAGAAGAAAAAATGAAGATGGAGAAGAAGAAAAAGGAGCAGGAGAGGAAGAAGAAAAATAATAAGAAGAAAAAAATGAGGAAGAAAATGTAATAATGAGATAAAGGTTAATTATTGTCATGATATCCAGATTTATTCGAATATACAAACAAAGAAAACCAAATAAAAGCTACAGAGAAAAATAATAAAAGAAACCTTGTGTAAAAGAGACAAGCAGAGCCCCGTAATATCAGGGTCTGGGTGGCACTTGTTCTAATATACAGAGGCGGCAGTTGGCACCAATGGGAAGTGACCCCTGGAGCCATGGCGCCGTGGAAATGAAAGGTCGTCTATTTACTTTCCCACACCCCACGTTCCCTTAGGGTCACGCCTAACGACACAGCCTTCACTCGGACCAAGGGAGGGACGTGTGAGGGAATTTATCGCACTAACACTTGTGGTGGGGATTTGCTTTATAAGATTGCGGGGATAGAGAAGGAACCCTAAGGAAACATCAATTTTTTTCTCGAATGTAGCTTGCTTTAGAAAATCATAACTCTGATTTCTTAATATTTTCATCATTAATATCGTTCAAATTGTCCTGACTTTAATCTATACACATAAAAGTTTGCCAGTGATATATCTGAAGACTCAAACGAGATATATAAACAACAACCTTCATCCTAACTGTGTCCTTTTTACGTCAATCTCCCTTCTCTTCAGTTTTACAGGACATCTCATTTCAATCATAATAATTCGAGACAAAGAAGCGATCCCTCGTGCCAAGTGTAGCGGGCATACACATAGGTGGCAGGGCGGGGTAGTGAGTGCCATGAGAGAATCACAGGGACAACCACAAGGCCATGAGTACAGTGCCAAGGAGACGCTCAAGATGCCAGTCTGGTGATTACAGATGCCATGGAGATTACGACGCACATTTCAGAGAATTAATATGCTTGTAAACTTGTTTAAAGAGACTAGGATCGCTGTGGCACTTTGGCTCTAAGAGGATATTCATCATAAGGTCGGTTTCCGGCCGCAATGAAGTCTAAGAAAAAAGTTTGCAGTTCGTGAGATGACGACTTGGCATCTCTTCACTTGTCACAGCTAACTAACACAGTTTTTTTATTGAATAGCCTCCCTCCGTCCCTTCCCTCCCCTCCCGTCAGGCGCTGCTTGCTTACATGTTTATGTTTTGCTTTGATAAGGATAAAAGCTGTGAGTGACAGTTATGTCTTCCTGAGATTTATTTCATGCATTTTGACTTTTGTGGGGACGTTGCAGACTGTGGCAAGGGTTTTGGGAAGCCGACAGAGTATGAGAAGTCAGTTGTTACAGGAAGATTCATGGGGTTTCTGGGATAGTAAAAGAGTCTGCATTTTGACTGAGCTTTAGGTAGAGATAATTTACTACAGCCAGGGCAAAAAAAAGGTGATGCTATAGAAATCGTTGAGGATATATTATAAAAAAAACTATAAAAGTAATATTCATATGGACCTGAATAGGAGTTTAATGAACATTCTGAAGGAAAAGTAAGGGAACGTAAGTTAAGTAAATTCATATTGACGTGAAATAGCGTCAAATAATTATAAATGAGCCTTTAATTTTGAAAAAAGACGACTAAGTGGTAGATTAAGTAGCACTTGGAAAATGGATGTGTAGGTCTAGAGCAAGAAAGGGAGGCGAGAAGCATAGTAGCGTGTCTGAATGCTGGCAAAACACAAGAAGGGGGGTTAGGGGATAGCTGGCAGGGTCTATAAAACAAGGGATTGATGGGTAATTTTCTGTCCAAGTTACTTGCATCTAGACTAACCCGTAGGCAACGAGCATTATTTACGTGTATGTTGACCCTCTAGCCTCGAGACGTCGCCGGAGGATTCCAAGGGCGACTAACGAGCCTTAGAAGGGAGCTAAGAAAATGTGTGCTACTGGCGGGTCTCGAGGAACACTCCATCTCACTAGTAACGCTTCATGCAAATACGACACAGCACCGCCGGCAGCTTACTTATCATCAAAGTCAGGGTAAAAAATAATGTTTCCATGCTCCCCGCTGCCACACAGTTGGACACGAAGCGAGGTAGTGGACGGGATAATGGGTCCTGCGATGTTAACCTTCATGCTAGTTATAATGAAAGTAATTTAAGTTCATTCAGGCACATGTTCTCTCAAGATTTCGTATTTAGATATTCACGCATCTCTCCACAACGAAAAATGATGTCAGGAAGTCAGGTAAAACGGGGAAAAAAGTGCCTGTGCAAAACTGCGGCGTATTTTTTTTGCTCTTTCTCCCTCGCACATATTTACACAGGAGCCCATCGTGATAGTGAGGCAAGGAGGGAAGGAGGCAGGGAAGGAGAAGGCAAAATTGTGGAGTTGGTGTGTAGGAAGCGCGTAATTCAGAACAAATGTCGCTTCTGACCACACACCGCCCACTCCACACACCTCTAGTACCACCACCCGCAAACCCAAATGAGCTTCTGTTATATACTGAGGACGCTTATGTCATATCTCTTCTGCCCCCTCGTTACTGGTGTTCTGAGGGAGCGGTGGGCCGGGAAAGGTAAGTGGCGGTGAATGTGTGCGGGTGTAGTGGTAGTGGTGGTTACAGGAATGTTTTTAGCCACCATATGCAGCAAAGGGGCAGGGAAATGAAGGGAAAAAAATACAGGTGAAAAGTGTTAGTTGTGAAATACTGTTTGAATGGCTAATGCTACACCAGCGTACATCATAAACTAAATTGCCGTGTAAAATTTTGGGGCGAAATATATTACAAAATACACTGATGAAAAAAAATATGGCAAGGGCGAAAAAAATTGCAATATGAGGTGTGGCTAAATACAATGAGGGTAAGAAAAGGAAAGGAAATTAACTCTTGATGCCGTATCTTAAATCCCGAAAATAGTATATAGATGTAGGTGAGCTTCCCATAGTTACACACGGAGCCCCAAATTATCACCTTAAGTAGGCCTACGTCGTCCCCTGGTGAAGTAACATTGAAACCTCTTATCCTAGGCCTCTTAGCTATGCCTACATCGTACAAAACTCTCAGTGGCAGGGAATATGCATCATTAGCCTAAACAGTCGAAATTGTGAAATAATATGCTGAAAACCCCTCGAATTTTTTCTATAAAATGATGAAACCCGTGGAATTTTTTTTCTTCTCATATTTTGCCCTAATCTCTAAATTTGACTAGAAACAATTTATGTACAATGCTTGCTTGATTTTATTTTCAGATTAGAAATATACACGATACCATATATCTTATTATTTTTTCTTCTCCTACCCAGATGTGTACAAAGGAACAAAATACAAGATAGATTACTGACACAAGTTCAGGCGGCAGAGAGCGGCGCCTAGGCCCATCGCCGGCGGCACGGGGCGGCCCGGAGCGGTGGTGGGGCGGCCGACACCAGCCTCCAAACACCAAGAGATGCCTACAAGCGGAGTTACCGATGATACTGCCTACATAACGTCATACGAGGCTCACGTGGGTATTTACGACCAATTTTTTGTGACTAGCAAATATATTAAATAGTGGCAATCAAAGAAGTGCTCAGCAAAATTTGAGAACTGTAAAATAAACGACAAGAAGTGTAAAACGCGATTTGACTCAGACCGATAAAGCGAGGAGAGAAAAAGTAGGAAGGAAAAAATGGAGAAACACGGTATACCATTATTTTTTTACGTTTTTATCATTATTTTCACCGTGCAAGAGCGGTGAAATTCTAATGAAGCTCACAAACTAAGGAAACAACACATTAACCCGGGAATGGGAGAGAGTGCCACAGTAAACCCAGACTGGCGAGGTACTCTGAGTACTCCCTTCCTGATTTACTCCTCTGGATATCAAAGAAACTCTACCTTGAACGTCAAATTAAGGCTAGAGCTGAAATATTGCTGTGATTTTTTTTCCTCTCTCTCTCTCTCTCT